>MCFG01000125.1:75000-156922 GCA_002104895.1 Anaeromyces robustus | reverse complement strand
TCAATTAGTAAAATAGTAACCATGGTCTAGTGGTTAGTAACTATGACCATCTGGGCGAACACTCTGGGTTCGACTCACACCTTGTTCCAAATTTTATAAAAATTTTATTTTAAATTTATTTATTATAAATTTCTGTATTTTATTCTGTATTTGTTTCTGTATTTTATTTCTGTATTTCTTTATAGAATTACATGGAATAAATTAGAAACTTTAAGAAAAAATTATATAATATTTCTTTATTTTTCTATGAGATTCATTTTATAACAAAATATCTTAGTTTCTAGCAATTTTTATTATTTTTTATGAACTTTTATTTTTAAAACTATTTTTCCGCAAAAAGTATAAATAGGTGTAAAACTTTTAGTTAAAATATTTTTCTTTGTGCTTTTATTCTTTTATAACTTTATATATATTAGTAATAATTAATTCATAAGTAGTTTGAAATACTACAAAGATTAGTTATTATTAATTTTTAATAATTAATAAAACTAAATTCTAATAAAACATATTTTAAATAAAAATAAAATAAAACTTAAAACTAAATTTTACTAATATATATATCTCGACACCGACCTTTCAGGTTAACAAAGGAAAGGTGTTCTGATATTGCAATAAGTATCTTTTATTTTAAATTTTATTTTGTTTGTGTTTACTTCAGATTTTGGTGTCAATTGTAATATTGGAACTACCGTTCCGTTACAATAAAAGCACCCAACAAAAGAAACACCGCCTGGAACCTTAGTGTCGAAAATTTTGGAATCTGCTACCAATTTTTAGTTTCTACCTTTTATTGGATTCTACCGCCTTTTAGAACTACCTTTGGATACTACTTCTTTTAGTCTAGTCTTAGAATACTACTTTTTCCTAGTTTCTGGATACTACCTTTTCTAGCAATAATCTTTTAGCCTTAGTTTTTTGATACTTCTACCTTAGTCTTTGATTCCTAGTTATCTACCTTGTATAATTCTTAGTTTTTAGTCTTGTCTTAGTCTTGTCTACTTCTTGTTTACCCTTTGTCTACTTTTCTTGAATAATTCTAGTATCCATCCTATTAAGTATCTTTCTCGAATAAAAATTTTTCTTGATAAAGTAAAAAAATAAAGCACCCAGATTCCACCCGTCCTTAGTTTAACCAAGTTCTTAGAACTACCGCCTAGTTTCTCTCCTTAGTCTTAGCTACTTTACTTTGAATTGCCTTTGAACTACTTAGAAACCTTAGTTATTGGAAATTTTGTACCACCCTAGAATAGTTAAAAAATTTTCCTTGTGTAACATTTTGAAAAATTTCCTTGTACTACCCAAAGATAAAAATAGTGTACCCCATAGCATTTGAAAAAGATTTTGTACTACCTTGCCAGTGATATTTTCGGAAAATTAATAAAATTAAATTAAAAAATTAAATAAATTAAATTAAGTGAATGAATATTAATAAATTAAATAAATTAATATAAAAAATTAAGTGAATGAATAAATTATAGAATAGATAAATTAAATTATTTTTCAAAAAATTTTTTCTAGTCAAAAAAAAAAAAAAAAAAAAAAAAAAAAAAAAAAAATTTATTTTTGTTATATAGTTTAAAAAAAAAAAAAAAAAAAAAAAAAAAAAAAAAAATTTTTATAAATTTAATAAAATTTTTAATAAGGAGAATCATTCTGAGGATCCTTATTTTATATTGTCTTTCTTTTCTTTTTATAATTAAATTTCGAGTTTCACATTGGCCCTCGCTGGTAGGCACAGACGTAAGTCCTACATTCAGCTCGAGTAAGTTGATAAACTGAAAGAACAGCAGTGTGAAATAGAAAAAATTATTAAAAGAAAAAAACATCTTTGTAAACTTCTGTGTAATCAAATATTTATTTAATTTTTAAGGTAAATTATTTATAAAATATACTAGGAGCGTTTAGAGCTCATATACAGAGTGTTTGGCGTAAGTAACTAGTTTCTAGTAGGTTAAGAAACTATAGTCAATTAGTTACTTAGGTATTGATAAAAGTGGGTAGTGTGAAAAGCACGCTTTCTTGGGGAAGGAATTGTTGTGTGATAAAAAGCACTGCAATATCGGACGTTCAAGTTCAATATCTTCGTAAGCTCTGGCAAATAAGGAACTTCAGTCACCGAAGGCTGGAGGTTGGTCGTGAAGGTGAAGCGACTTTAATTATATAGTTTTAATATTTATTTCGAGGTCTAGTATATACCTCTAGTTAGTAGCTTTTGCCGGTTTATTTTTGAGTTGTAAGGCATAAAAAGCGAAATTAAAATTTAAATTTACCTTAATAAACAATTTGAATTCCTAGTCGAGACCAATAATAAATTAATCAAACAAAAATGAACGAAGATAACTTTCTTAATTTAAACATTATGTACAAAGATGGATTCGCTGGAGACCGTCGTTTCTTTAAAGGCTTCCTTGCAAAAATGAACCTTGTCTTCAGGTTGCAACCAGAAAAATTTTCTGAAGATCCAGTTAAGGTTGCATACATCATTTCCAGACTTTACGGTTCTGCTATGAATTGGGCCGCAACTTTAATTGAAAATGTAGACCCATGTTTAGATGACTATGAAGCGTTTATATCCAAGTTTAAAGCTACCTTTGGAAATTATGATTCAACCTTCATAGCAAACCAAAAGCTCAGAACCATTAAACAGAGACGTCTTGGAGATGTAAGAAGCTACATCCTGGAGTTCAATAAATACGCAGATGACTCTTCTTGGAATGAAGCTGCTAAAATGGATGCTTTTCTCGCAGGATTAAACGACAATATTGCAACTAGAATCTTAGAAATGTTTCCTGGGCCACAATCCTTATTCTCTCTTCAAACCATAGCTTCTCGTATAGATTTAAGACTTTCTACGCATAATCAATATTTTAAATCAAATAATTCAAGTAATCATTCTTTTGGTCGTCATACTAACTCTTTTCAATTTGCTTCGAATAAATCTAATGAAACAATAACTCGTGAAGAAAAAGAAAGAAGAAGAAAAGAACATCTTTGTTTCTACTGTGGATCGAAAAATCATCAAGTTAATAATTGCCCTTTAAAGAATAAAGTGAATGAAGATGACAATAAACCCTCTTCCAGCAATGCTTTTATTTCTAATCCAGAATCCAAACCAAAATCAAGACCTAGACTTTCTGATGATCCATCTTTGAATGCTCCAGTTGCCGAATTCAATCTACAAACTTTAAACTCTTCTTGCAATGCTAAACTACTCATCGATTCAGGTTCTCAATTAAATCTTATGGATATACACTTTGCTAAAGAAAACAATATTCCTTTTGATTCTGATTCTACTTTTCCTGCCGTTTCTGGAGTAGCCGGAAATCAAACAATTTTTGGTAAAACTTATCCCATCTCGTTGAAATATAAAAATCACCTTTGTAAAACAGAATTCTATATTGTGGATCTACCTTCGTATTGTGGTATTCTTGGAATAGATTGGCTCGTAACTCACAATCCCTCTATCAATTTTACAACTAAAGAAATAACTTTCAATTCAAATTACTGTCTTTCAAATTGTTTAATACTCCCAAATTCATTCGTGATGAATTCTCAAAATACAAAATCTGATAAATCTTGTAAACCTCATTCTAAAAATAATAATAATCTTGATAATCACTCTGGCAATAAACCTTCTTGTAATACTTCTTGTTTCCACTCAGAACGTACAAAATCAATTAATTCACAACCTTTGAAAAATAATAATAAACCAACTTATGTTTCTAACTCTTGTGTACTTCCTAGAAAAAATTCTTGTAATAATCCTGTTAATCTTAGTACAAATTCTTGTAATCCTGTTAACTCTAGTAATTCTCCTTGTAACTCTGTTAATCTTAGTAACGATTCTTTTAATAATAATTCTTGTAATAATCTGAAATCTGGTAATCAATCTGTTTCCTCTGGCAATCCTAATTCTTGCTCAAAATCAAATTCTTCAAATCAACCTATTCAAAATATTAATTTTTCAAAACCCAATAATCCAATCTTTTCGAAGGAGAGTGTGAATAATAAGAATAAATCAAATTCAAATTTTTATTCAAAATCAATTAAATACAAAAGAAAACAAAACAACAAATTCAAAGAATTTAAAGTTGATGCATACCTCCCTTATGAAGATAAACCACCTGAAAATTTACCCTGTTATTTTGTTAAAAACAAATCAAAATGAAAAAGAAAAACTTAAATAATGAATCTCAACTATTAAACCTATTTTATCAATATTTTTATCAAACTTAGTATTATTATTAGTTTAAATCTTAGTTTAGTTTAGCTTAGTTTAGCTTATTATTATTATTAATATCATGTAAACTTTATTAATATTCATGTATTTTATATTCATGTATTTTTATTAATATCAAATTATATTATTTTTACACCTATATAGTATAGTTTTAGTATAGTTTAAAAATTTAGTTAAAACTTTTCTTAGTATAGTTTAGCCTAGTCTTAAGATTCGTCTGGTATCCGAATCCTGAAGGAGGACCATGTAACGAATCTCTCAATTAGTAAAATAGTAACCATGGTCTAGTGGTTAGTAACTATGACCATCTGGGCGAACACTCTGGGTTCGACTCACACCTTGTTCCAAATTTTATAAAAATTTTATTTTAAATTTATTTATTATAAATTTCTGTATTTTATTCTGTATTTGTTTCTGTATTTTATTTCTGTATCTCTTTATAGAATTACATGGAATAGAATTAGAAACTTTAAGAAAAAATTATATAATATTTCTTTATTTTTCTATGAGATTCATTTTATAACAAAATATCTTAGTTTCTAGCAATTTTTATTATTTTTTATGAACTTTTATTTTTAAAACTATTTTTCCGCAAAAAGTATAAATAGGTGTAAAACTTTTAGTTAAAATATTTTTCTTTGTGCTTTTATTCTTTTATAACTTTATATATATTAGTAATAATTAATTCATAAGTAGTTTGAAATACTACAAAGATTAGTTATTATTAATTTTTAATAATTAATAAAACTAAATTCTAATAAAACATATTTTAAATAAAAATAAAATAAAACTTAAAACTAAATTTTACTAATATATATATCTCGACACCGACCTTTCAGGTTAACAAAGGAAAGGTGTTCTGATATTGCAATAAGTATCTTTTATTTTAAATTTTATTTTGTTTGTGTTTACTTCAGATTTTGGTGTCAATTGTAATATTGGAACTACCGTTCCGTTACAGCCGCCTATTTAAATGCACCATTGAATGAAAATATATACATGAAGGCACCCGAAGGTGATCCAGGGTTCAACAAATGTTATTGGAAATTAAATAAGGCACTTTACGGGCTAAAACAAGCTGGTAAGCAATGGAATGAAAAACTAAATGCAGAACTAATTAAAATAAATTTCAGACGACTTTTTAGTGAACCCTGTATATACGTAAAAGAAAACAGAAATAAAGACATAATATGTATATTATCTGTATACGTCGATGATATATTAATTTCAGGAACAGAATCAGAAATTAACAATACAAAAAGATTAATTAAAGAAAAATTTGAAATCAAAGACATTGGGGATGTGGATTTCGTAATTGGAATCAAATTTGAAAAATGTAAAGGTGGGTATATATTACATCAAAAAAGATATATTAACGATATTTTAAATAAGTTTAATATTGACAATTATAGACAAACAAGGAATTTAAAGCCAGTAGAAAACAAAGAATTAAGAGAAATAAAATTTAATGAAACAAAATATCGAAGTGCTATTGGAAATCTATTATATTTTGCAATATGTACACGTCCGGATATTCTTTTTGCCGTAAGTAGAGCATCAAGGAATTCAAACAATCCAAATTATGAAGATTGGGAAAGTGTGTTAAAAATTTTCAGATATATAAAATCAACCGCCAATTATGGAATCAAATTTACAAAAAACACATCAATTGAAATATATACAGATGCTGACTATGCTGGGGATCCAGTCACTAGAAGGTCCACCTCAGGTTTTCTAATATCGATAGGTGGTTCACCCACTAGTTGGTATTCAAAACTTCAACATTGTGTATCAACGTCTACGGCAGAAGCTGAATATTATAGCTTGAGTGAATGCGCGAAGCATAGTGTATGGTATATGAATTTTTTAAATGAACTAAATTTTAACTTAAATTACTTAACAATTAACGTCGACAATAAAGCAGCCATTTATAATAGTGAAAATCAATCAATTAATCCTAAAACAAAGCATATTGATATACGTTATCACTATATAAGAGAATTAATTAACCAAAGGAAAATTAAACTAAAATATATAAAATCAAAATATAATTTAGCTGATGGTTTTACCAAATATCTTGATAACACATTAATGGATAAATTTAGAAATTCAATACTAACTAAAATTGACCATTAAAATAAACAAATAAAATATTAAATTAATCTTATAGAAAGATTAATTTAAGGAGGAATGTCAGAATAATATTTATTGTGTTTATCATAACATAATTAACTTATATTATTTATATAAATAAATAACCCCTTAATATTATTGTATCAACCAATAGAAATAATATTTAATCTTTTATTAAATATAAATAGGAAATAAATTCTCTATTTATTCTTTTGATTGAAAAAAGAAAGATAATATGTAGTAAATTATTATAAAATATAATAAAGTATCTTAACATAAAATAATAAATATTTATATATTAATTTTGAAATTAAATGTTTATTTATATTTTAATATAGAAAAAAAATATTTAAATATATAATTTAAAATAAATAATTAATTAAATGTTTATTTATATTTTAATATAGAAAAAAATATTTAAATATATAATTTAAAATAAATAATTAATTAAATGTTTATTTATATTTTAATTTTAATATTGTATAATGAAAATATTTAATACTAATATTATAACATTATTTACATTTTAATATTGTATAATGAAAATATTTAATACTAATATTATAACAATATTTACATTTTAATATTGTATAATGAAAATATTTAATACTAATATTATAACATTATTTACATTTTAATATTGTATAATGAAAATATTTAATACTAATATTATAACATTATTTACATTTTAATATTGTATAATGAAAATATTTAATACTAATATTATAACATTATTTACATTTTAATATTGTATAATGAAAATATTTAATACTAATATTATAACATTATTTATATTTTAATATTATATAATGAAAACATTTAATACTATTATTATAATATTTATAAAAAAATATTGTATAATGAAAATATTTAATGCTATTATTATAGCATTATTTAAAAAAAATTTTAATATTAGTATTTTAAAGTTTTTTGAATAATCTTTATAACTGAACGATTCTTTTTTTCGTTAGCAATTTCTCTCCATTGATCTTTTATTTCACTTACTGGGAAATAGGTAAGTATTCTTTTTATACAATGATTTGAAATTGTAACGGTATCAACAACGACATTAAGGAACTTCGTGGCTCAACGGTAACTACTTCTACCTTTATCATAGATATCACTGGTTCGAATCCTACTTTTACCTTTTTGATTTGGAAAATTATTCATTTATTTAGTTATTAATACATTTGTTCATTTACTTATTTTATTAATAGAATTATTTAGTCTATAATTATTCATTCACTTAGTTAGATTTATTTAGATATTAGTTATTCGTTCACTTAGATATAAATACGATTTTATTTAGATACTAATTATGTATTCACTTAATTATAGTAATAGTTAAATAATTAAATATTTTTGTTATTTAAATAAGTAAACCAATCACGTAATGATTTAGAATAAGTCTTGAATATAAAAGAAATGTATTAATATTATTTTTTACTCTTTGAGTCATTATTAATAAGAAAAATATAAATATTTAAATATTAAATAAAATACAAAATAAATCCATAAACATTATGTTTTAATATTGTGTTATTTATTTTGTTTGTTTATTTTATTTTAATTATTGAAATACTACAACAACCTAGTGAATTTCTCACTAAGTTCGTTACAATAATGACTCCCGTTGCAAAACATTCACTACCTTGTTGTAGTATTCCCTTTGTCAACGTAACCATTGTTAACATTATTAATTTTATTATTTAATATTAAAATTTAGAAATTTCAATAATTATGAAAATTTTTCTGAACGATAATGCATCCATCGAGCTTTGGACCTAAAGGTTTTGAGTGCACTCATCCATCAAGAATTAAGGAAAAAGTCATCAAAATAAGTGCATTTCTATCAAGAGGAGGATGTTAGCTACTTTTTGGACTATTAACTCTCTGATATCGCTCTTGAATCGCTAGAAACTACCTTTTTTAGATTTTGGAAACTACTTCTTAGCATACAACTCGCTTGCATTGGACAGCTCTTAGTGTGAATAATATTTTTTGTTTTTTTCTTAGTTTTTCTTTAGTTTTCGTTATAGTTTTCGGTTATTCGCAACTTACAGATTCTGATTTCCATTTTAGACAAGGTTTTCTATTCTATTGATCGTCTGGAATCCGATCTTCGAAGGGGGGTATTGTAACGGTATCAACAACGACATTAAGGAACTTCGTGGCTCAACGGTAACTACTTCTACCTTTATCATAGATATCACTGGTTCGAATCCTACTTTTACCTTTTTGATTTGGAAAATTATTCATTTATTTAGTTATTAATACATTTGTTCATTTACTTATTTTATTAATAGAATTATTTAGTCTATAATTATTCATTCACTTAGTTAGATTTATTTGGATATTAGTTATTCGTTCACTTAGATATAAATACGATTTTATTTAGATACTAATTATGTATTCACTTAATATAGTAATAGTTAAATAATTAAATATTTTGTTATTTAAATAAGTAAACCAATCACGTAATGATTTAGAATAAGTCTTGAATATAAAAGAAATGTATTAATATTATTTTTACTCTTTGAGTCATTATTAATAAGAAAAATATTAAATATTTAAATATTAAATAAAATACAAAATAAATCCATAAACATTATGTTTTAATATTGTGTTATTTATTTTGTTTGTTTATTTTATTTTAATTATTGAAATACTACAACAACCTAGTGAATTTCTCACTAAGTTCGTTACAGAAATATCATGTTTAATTGCGTAAGTTATCATATCATATTCAGTATAGCGTATATCCTTAAAAACAAATTCATTTTCTCTAAAAAATTCTCTTAATCCACGTAATTTTCCATAACCAATAAAATAGTTTAAAAATTTAAATAATAATACATAAAGTTTATTATATTGTTCATCTAGATCATCTTTTGTCATTGGAATTTTTATTTGCTGAGTTTCAACTTGTTTTAAAAGTCTATATTGATCTGGAATTCTTAAAGAAGCATATTCCATTTCAAGATATAATAATAATTCCTTTAATTCTTGTTTATTGTAATTAATATCTTTATAGTAGTAAACTTCTTCAATATCCTTATATCTTTTGTTTGACAAAGCTTTTTGATACCATTCATCCGTTACTTTAATTTTATTTGTTTCAGAAGAAATTAAATCATTAAGTTCTTCTTCTGATAAAGTTTGTTTATTGACATGAATATTTATTAATTTTAATATAAAAGCATTATCAAAAATACAACGTTTTAAAATTAACTGGAGTATATCCATGTTTAATTTTGATATTAAGTTATGGTCATTGATTGAATCAATATTGAATCCATGATTTAATATAAATTTAACATTTTTTGCAGTTAAAGATTTATAATTATATAAACAATATAAAATATTATATTTTATCATTTTATAATTAATATCACCTCCATTTTTTAGAATTTCTTCAGCTAAAACATAATTCGATTTTATTAACGCGAGTAAAAGTGGTGTTAAAATGTTTTTTCTTCTTAATACAAATTTATAATTAATAGTTTTATAATGGCATTTTTTATAGAAATATCTCACCATACTAGGAGAAAGATTTTTACCAATTGCATAAATTAAAAAGTCAAATTTATTATTAACATTAAAACTTTTTAATTTTATATTATTTTCAAAGATAAATTTTTTAATATTTATAATATCATTATTTTTCATAAATTTTACAATTGTCTTTCTATTTTGGTTTATTATTGTATGATGTTTTGGTTTTTCTTCATTTAAATTATTCATGTTGTCAATATTGATATTTTTAAAAAAGTTACAATTATAATAATTATTAATTATATATAATATTTCTTATATTTATATATATATTATATTATTTTTTGTTCTTTGTTTTGTTTTTTTTTTTTATTCTAATAATAAAAATATTTTTTAAGGAAAATATAATTTAAAAGAAAAAAAAAAGAAAAAATAAATAAAAAATAAAAAATAATTAAATAAAATTAAATTAAAATGCAAAGCCATATAAAATATTTGAAAATGATTAGTCAATTTTTTAACTAATTAAATAATTAGTAAAAAGAATATAATTATTAATAGAAACAGAAATTTTTTAAATGTATTTGTATTACACTTTTATTAATGTAAGAAATATAATTCACAATTTAAAAATATTTCTAATAATATGAAAAATATATATATTATATTTATATATATTTTTTGTAATATCAACAATAATATAAAAGAAATATTGAAACTTATTTTAAAATATATATATATATAAAATAAATTAATAAATATTAAATAATTATAAAAATCAATTAAAAATAAATAATATTATGATTTAATTTAAATATTATTATTATTATTTATTATTTATTATTTATTATTTATTACTTTTTATTTCTTTTATTTATTATTTATTATTTATTACTTTTTATTTTTTTTATTTATTATTTATTATTTATTACTTTTTATTTCTTTTATTTATTATTTATTTATTATAATTATTATTATTTATTATTTATTATTGATTAATATATATTTTTAATTATTTTATTTTATAATTATTATAATTTTTTTACTACTTAATATTATGTTTCATTATATAAATATATATATTTATAATTTTTCAAATAAAAATATTATTATTACTTTTTTAAACAAATTTTTCATTAAGAATTTTTATAAGTAAAAAATATGAATAAAGAAAGTACAAAATGAAAAATAAATAAAATATATATTATATTTAATAAAATTAAATGCCATAATTAAAAATTATTCAATAATTAATTTTTATTAATAAATACTTTTTTATTTAATAATTATTATTTATTATTTATTGTTATTAATCATATTTAAAATGATATGATTTGAAGTTTTTATATTATTATTATTATTATTATTATTATTATTATTATTATTATTATTATTTACTTATTTATTTATTTATTTATTTATTATTTTATTTATTATTAAGTAATTTATTGTTTATCTTTTAATATTTATTTTTTATTATGGTTTATTTTATATACATATTTTTTTTTATTTATTTTTTAATTTTTCATTAAATCTTGGAATATGAATAAATAAATAAATAAATCATTAATTAATTAATAAATTTTTTTTTTCTTCAAAATTAAAATTTTTCATGTTTAAATTTTTAGATCAAATTTTTTTTAATTTAAATTTTTTTCAATTTTTTGTATTTTTTAAAATTTTGCATTTTCAAATTTTTAGATCAGTAAATTTTAAAAATTTTGCATTTTCAAAATTTGAGATAAGTAAATTTTAAAAATTTTTAATAAACAAAAAAATTTTTTTTTTACATAAATTTTTTATTAATGAAAAATTTAATTAAATGAATAATAAATTAATACGTAAATAAATTAATAAATGAATAAATTAAATAAATTTTTAAAAATTTGTTTGTCCAGACCAATAAAATGGAAATAAATTAATGAATGAATTAAATAATATATTATTAAATTAAATAATAAAATTAAATGAATAAATTAAATAAATTTTTAAGTTTTGCGCTGAAAACTTAAATTTTTTAAAAAGGTAAATGAATAAAAAATGAATAAATAAATGGATGTTTAAATAAATAATTTATGTAAAATTTACATAAAATTAATTATTTATCTATTCATTTATTTTATTTTTTCATTCATTTAAATTTTAAAAAAAAACACAAATTTTAAGTACAAAATTTTTAAAATTTATTTAATTTATTCATTTAATTTTATTATTTAATTAATAATATATTATTAAAATTCATTCATCAATTTATTTCCATTTTACGTTTCTGGACGAACAAATTAAAAAATAAATTATTTAATTTATTCATTTATTAATTTTTTAAATTTATTTAAATTTTAATTTTTTTCATTTAATTAAAATTTTTCATAAATTAAAAAATTTATTAAAATTTTTAAAATTTACTGATCTCAAAATTTGAAAATGAAAATTTTAAAATTAATTAAAAATTGAAAAAAAAAAATTAAAAAAAAATTGATCTCAAAATTAAATAAAATGAAAATTTTAATTTTGAAGAAAAAAAAATTTATTAATTAATTAATATTATTTATTTATTTATTTATTTATTTATTCATATTCCAATACTTTAAAAAAATATTTATTTTATACAATAATATATAATATATAATAAATAATAAATAAACAAAAATAAATAAATATAGAAATAAAATATAAAATATAATAAATTAGTAAAAATATATAATAAATAATAATATATTAATAAATATAAAAAAAAGCATAATAAACTTATAAAAATAATAATGAATAATAAAATATATAAAAAATATATCTTTATCATATAGTTAATTATTTTGTTTGTAATTATAAGTAATAAACAATAAACGATAATAAATAATGTTTATACACATTGAATAGTTAAGTTTTTTTCATAATTATATAGGTAATAAATAATTAATAAATAAATAAAGATATAATAATTAATAAACAATATATAAAAAATAATACAAAGTTTTTTAATGAATTATTTATTTTACTTCATATAATTTTTTAAATTATTTAAATAATTAAAATAGTATAGTTTAAATAAAATTGTTATATAATAAAAAAACTTATATTAACTTTTATTAAAAATGATGATAAAATAATTATAACCTATAATATATAAAAGTTATTATAATAACAATGAAATATATTTTCTTATAATTATTATATAAATAAAATTTACGTGTTTATTTATTTAATTTAATATTTATTAATTATAGTTTAATATATCCTGAAACTTTATTTATTTATTACTTTTGTAAAAAAAAGGAAATTTTTTTATTATTATTAATTCATAATATATCTAATTATATAATATAAATATATTATTTTTTATAGAGTGTTTTATTTTTTTTTTGTTTTTGAAATAATTAATAATTGATGATAAAAAAAAACAATATATTATCATTTAGTTAATAATACTTTAATTGGAAATTATTATATATTCAATAAAAAAAATATAAATATAAATATAAATTTTTTATTTTATTAAAATTATTTTTTAATATTACTTTTTTATTTCTATTTTTTTTTCTATCATTTTTTATCTAATTTTTTTTAAAGTTTTTCCATAAAAATTATATATTTAAAAAAATTTAATAAATTAAAAAAATCAACGAATCATTTTAAAGCATTTAAGATGGCTTTTATTTATTTATATTTATTTATTTAATTTATATTTTATTTATATATTGATATTTTTTTATTGTTTATACTTTTTTTTTTCTTTTCTTTTTTATTTATTTATAATAACTAAATAAAATATAAAAAGCAATTTAGAAAATATATATATTAAGATAAAACGTTAATTAATTATATAAAAATTATTAGTTTTCATTTTGAAAGGTAGTTAAATAATTAAATAAATAAAAAAAAATGGAGAACACTGATTTATTGAAACAACAAAAAGAAATTGTATTAAAATTAATAAGACAAAATAATATTACAGAGTTAAATAATTATATTTTAATGAATGATATATCATTAGAAAAAATTAATACAGATAATCAAGATGATTTATTACTTTATGTTATTGATAAAAATCTATAAAAAATATTAAATATAAAGGTTTTATAAGCAATTTGGATTTTGATTTGATAAAAATTCTTTTAGAACATTTCATTTTCAATAATAAATTTATTATAAATTTATTAACTCTGTATCAAACAAATTATCCAATAAGTACTCTTGAATTTAATAGAATGATTGTTAAAGAAAAACAAAATATTGATATTCAATGTGAATGGTATTACAGAGCTCTTTATGAAAAAAAATATAAAGAAGTTGAATATATTTTTCAATATGAAGATTATAATAATCTTAAGGAAAATTTAAATCATTTACTTGGTTATATTTTTTATACTAATGTTCCCATCGTAATAGGAGAAAGAAAATATTCTATTTTTATGAAAGTTTTCAAGAAGGAATTAAATATTCCTTTTGATAGAGATTTTGTAACCGATGAAATTAATAAATTTGCTATTGAAAAAGTAACAAATATCACAAATTTTATTGATAATAATAATTTTGAAAAATTAAAAAAATATCTTCATGATAATAAATTTTTTTTAAAAGATTTACATATATTTAACTTTGATATATTATCTTTTTTAATTTTTCGAAATGTTCCTTGTAACGAAATTATAAATATTATTAGAATTGTTGAATATGAAAATTACAATTATATTGTTCCAAATTTGATTAAAAAAGTTCCTGTCACACCAGTAATTTATGCTATTTCAAAAAATAAATTTCTTTTAGCTGAATATCTAATATACAAAGGAGCTGATGTTAATTTTAATTTTAGTGATATAAATAATCAATTTAATACTATTCTTGATTATTTATATAATGATAAAATATTAAATAATATAAATATTAAATATATTATTGAAAGATTATATTTAAAAAAGGGAAAAATTAACAGTTTTTACTATTCTGATAATTTAATGAAAGGTTTAATTCAAAATTATAAAAATGATTTACTTGAAGAAATTTTTAAAATTTTACCACCAGAACAATTTAATGATGAATGGTATACAACTTCATTAATTGTTAATAATCTTTCTTTAATAGATATTTTATATAATAAAGATAATAAAGAAGAAAATGTTAAAATTAATAATTTATTCGAATATCTTTACAATTTAAACGATAATAGTTTAATTCAAAGAGTATTTGAAAATACAAAAGTTGGTAAATTACTTGAAGTATTAATAAATTCTATGAATGATTACTAATTAAAATTTATTTATATAACAATTAATGAAAATAAAATTATTTTTAAAATAATTTTAAAAAATTGATAAAAAATAACTAAATATTTTATATTTTATTAAACAATGATAATTAAATATTTTATATTTTATTAAACAATGATAATTAAATATTTTATATTTTATTAAACAATAATAATTAAATATTTTATATTTTATTAAACAATGATAATTAAATATTTATATAAGTATTTTTAATATATAGTGTTATTAAATATTATTAAATAATATAATATATTTTTCTAAAAAGTTTTTAATATATAATATTAAAGATATATTATAATATGTTAAATTTGATATATACTAAAAAATCAAATAAATATATATTATAAATAATCAAATATATATATATATGTATTTTTAACTTAATTATGTAATAAAACTTGAATATATAATTAATAATCAAAATTAATAAATAAATATTATATATTATTTATTATATCTTTTTTATTTTTCTTTTTTTTAATTATATTAATCGGTGTAATGGGAATTAATGTTAAAAAAATCTACTATACTATATAAATATATATATATATATTTATAATAATAATTGTAATAATAATAATATAATCAAATAAATAATTAATTAATTAATGATGAAAAATAAATAATATTGTAATTAAATATCATTATTTATTTATTTATTTATTATTTATTTATTATTTATTTATTTATTATTTATTTATTTATTATTTATTTATTTATTATTTATTTATTTATTTATTTATTATTTATTTATTATTTATTTATTATTTATTTTTTTATTCATTTATTTATTCATTTATTTAAATTTAATATATTATCCTATTTAATTTATAAAATATTCCTGTTAAAAAAATTGTAAAAGTTCTTGATGTAATTGGTTATGGAAATTTCAATTATATAATTCCAAGTTGAATGAAAAAAGAATCAGTTAATCCCATTATTTATGCTATCTCAAAAAATCAACTTGAACTTGAATATTTATTATTACATGGAGCAGATATTAATTTTAATTTTTGTAATGAAATGGTCAAGTTAATACTATTCTGTCAGGGTTAAAACTAATTCAAAAATGAATAGTATAAATATGCATTAATATTTATAAATTTCTTATTAATAGACATTTTAATAACAAAGTATTTATCAAAATGTACAAAATAATAAAAAATTATACAATACTTTAATAAAATATATAAATTATTAAATTAAATTGTACTTTCTTTTAATAATACATCAATTCATTTTAATAATAATTATATAATTATTAAATATGTTTATAAAATTTTTAAGCAATATATTCTAATTAAATAGAATTATTAAATAGTTTTATTTAATAATTATATTAAATACTTTTATTATATATTATATTAAATAAAAATGTTTAATAAATATTAATAAATAGTATATGTAATAATACAAGATTTAAAATATTTATATTTTAATAAAATATTAATAAGTTAAATCTTAATGTTATAATATTTTAATAAAAAATATTTATATTTTAATAAAATATTACTAACATAACATCATTTTAAATAAAAAATAAATTAACGATATATTTCCACTATATGAATCATTAATATAAATAAAAATAATAGTTCTCTTTAAATCTTCAATAATATTGTACTATTAGTTTATATTATTAATGAAATTATTATCAAAAATTGGATATTCCATTTAGACTTAATATGTTAATAAAGTTTCAATAAAAACGTATATTTTAATGAAAATAATTATATTATTTATAATTAATGATTATGATAATTTGACTTTATTTTACATGTGTATATTTTATAAATTAAATCATTGAGAAATTTTATTTAATTAATATTGTATCCCAAAGAGTTCAAACTTGATTGTTATTATTTCCATAAAAAAAAGTTTTTAAATATTCTTTTTATTTATCAGTTGAATCATTATCATTAATAGTTAATTATTTATACTATTATTTTTTGATGAATAAATTATTATCTTTTTTAAACTAAATCTTAAAAAATATCATAAACATTATAATCTCCTAATTTAATTTATTTTAATAATTAAAATCCATAACATTTTAATAATTTATTATAATATTAGAATTTAATAAAAAATATAATATAAACAAAAAACAAATTTTTATAATTTATAAAAATTTTTACACATTTTAAATAATATTAATTAGTTTAATTATTACACTAAAAAAAATACAAAACAAAAACACTATTTTTTTTTTTTGTTTTTATATTAATTTTATTAATTAATATTATTTAAAAACAAATATAATTAGTTTTAAGTTAAGTTAAGTTAAGTTGTTGTTAAGTTAAGTTAGGATAAGTTTGTATTACCTTTTTTATAAAAGTAATATTTTTAATTTTTTTTTCTTTTTTTTTTAAATAAATAATATTATATTATACTATTTACTTTTCATTTTTTTTAAATTTTTAATTAGTAATAATTAATTATTAAAAATATGTTAAAATATTGAAAAAAAAGGTGTTTAACAAGTTATTAATTTATAATAAATATTATTAAACAAAAAAAACAATAAAAAACATATTTTTTCTAATATATTAAATTAATATTCTTTAATTATTAAAACTATCAACTAATACTTTTTTTCTAATATATTAAATTAATGTTCTTTAATTATTAAAATTATTAACTAAGCTATTTTTATTTTTTTATATGTTATATATTTAATTAATTTCAATTGTTGTATATATAATTTTTATTCATTTTTTATTAGGGCACTTAAGCTTTACCAGACATCTTAGCATCCATTTCTTCTAAGTTAAGACCCTTAGATTCAATAACGTAGAATTGAGAGTAGGCCCAAGCAATGAAACAGCAGACAGCGAAAAGAAGGAAAGTATACTTCTTCCAGTGGGTCATAAGATATGGACCAAGGAAAGTAAGAATCCAGTTGTTGAAGTAGTTAGATAAACTACCAACAGCAGAACCCTTAACTCTAACACGGAGTGGGAAGACTTCAGCTTGGTAGACCCATGGGACTGGACCCCAAGTCCAAGCGAAAGAGAAGACGAAACAGAAAATACAAATAACAGCAGCAATCTTCCAAGAATTAGCAACCTTAATAGCTGGATTATCTTGTTCCTTTTGAGTTTGAGTTGAGCAAATGAAAACACCTAAATGGAAAACAGCCATCATAATAGCACCAATAACTAATAAAGTTTTACGACCTAATTTTTCAATACCCCACATACCTGGGAAGGTAGAAACAAAGTTAACTAAATTGTTAATAATTGGTAAAACACAAGTAGATGTGAATTTAGTGAAACCCATTCTTTCGTATACTTGAGATTGGTAATACATAATTTGATTAATACCAGTCCATTGTTGGAATAATTGCATAAGGAAGGTAATGAAAGTACGACGACGAACAACTGAACTGAAAAGTTCACTAACAGAGGAAGAACCAGCAGCACGAGTAGCAGCAACATCTTCTTGAATGGCCTTAAGTTCTTCTTGGACAAGAGATTCAGAAGAAGAGGTAGCATTAAGCTTAGCAAGAACTTCAGCAGCTTCTTCATCACGATCCTTGGAACATAACCATCTTGGTGATTTTGGAAGGAAAAACATAAGAACAGCAAGACCAATACCTGGAATAAGTTGCATTAAAAGAGCAAGTTTCCATTCCATATTGTCAAGTTGTTCTTCTTCATGACCTTTTCTTGTTTCCTTAGCATTAGCTAAACCTTCTGGTTTGAAATTAGTCTTGTACCAAATGATAGAATTAATAGCAGCAGCAATAACAATACCGAAAGTAGTCATAAGTTGATAACAAGAAGAAAGAGTACCTCTGTATTTGGCTGGAGCAACTTCAGAAATATAAGTTGGAGCAATGACACTGTTTAAACCAATAGCAATACCAGCAACAATACGACCAAAGGAAATGAAGAGGTAATTTGCTGGAGAGAAAGCTTCAAGGAAAATACCAATAATGAAAATACAAGCACCAACAATTATACTGTTTCTACGACCGTATTTTTCACCAAAGTAGGTGGCAACAAGAGCACCAAGAACAGAACCTAAAAGGAAAGCTGAATTAATCATACCTGATCTCCAATCTTTATCAGTACCTTCTTGTAATGAACGGTAGAATAATTCGGTAGCATTTGGGTGATCCTTATCTTCGGCTGGGTTCTTACCATATTCATTAACAGAAGAACCATCCCATTTATTTAAACCAAAGTAAATGTTGAAGGCATCCATAGTGTTAACTACATTCATGACACCAACTTCATAACCGAAAAGAAGCCCACAAAATGAGGCTGTAACACAAACTAACAATTGAAATGAGTTCATTTTTTTTTTTACCTAAATTAATTTTTTTTATCTTAAATTATTATTGATTTTTATTTTTTTTTTGCGAATTTTTCTTCTTTTTATACAAAAAAAAAAAAAAAATTCAAAATTATTTTTTTCTTTCTAAATAAAAAGTTACAGATATTGTAAATAATATTATATGTTAATAAATTAAAAATATATATATTATTATATATATTATATATTAAAATCTATTAAATTAAATATTATTGTTATTATATAAAAAGAGTAATTTTTTATATTAAAAATTTATATTAAAATATTTAAAATCAATTTAAAAGAAAAACATGTTGCTATTTAGAATCAATTTAAAGGAGAGTTACAAAATTATTAAAAACTCGAATTCTTTTTTATAAATTATGTAAAACTTCATTTTATTTGAAATAATAAAATAAATATTAGAAAGAAACCTTAAAAAATAGATTTATTATAAACCAATTAAATGATTAAATCACTTATATGGGAAATTAATGATACTTGTAGTAAAATATTAAATCCAAAATTAAAAAGTAAAATATTAAATCCAAAATTAAAAAAAATATTACTAAAAAAAATAATATTTTTTTTACTCGAGATGTTATAATATTCTTATCGAATTATTACATTAAGAGTCTATATTGATTATAATATAGTAATTCACAATTGAAGTTTAAATATATTTAAAAAAAAATAGAAAAAGCTATTTAATTAAAAAAAAAGTATTTTTTAAATATTTAATATATTTAAATAAATACCTTTTATTTTTTTTTTTAATAAATTTTTTTCCAATAACAATTGAAAATAATTAAAAAATAAATATGAAATAATACTAAAAATAATAAATAATAAAGTAATACTTATTAATAAATAAATAATATATAATAAAGTAATACTTATTAATAAATAAATAATAAATACGAGAGTAATACTAAAAATAATTAATAATAAATTTATTTGGAAAAATGAATGAAAAAATTAATTAAAGATTAGTCAATTTAATTGGTGGATTCTTGGAAAATTGTTCCTAATTTTTTTTTTGCTTTTTTGCTGATGTTTTTTTGTTAATGAAATAATGCTAATGAAAATAATAAATAATAAATAATAAATAATAAATCAATAATAAAATAAAGTATTCGTTCTACCAATATTAAATTTAATAATTATTTAAATATTAAATAATAATACTTTTTAGTCATATATAAAGAATTTATAGATATATTTTAGTAAAAAATATATATTTAAAAAGTTTTTTTTTTTTTATTTTATATAATATAATAATAAATAATAGAATAATAATTGTATTTTATTAGATATAATTTAAATCTCGAAGAAAATGCAACTTTATTTTATTAATAAATGCAACTAATACTAGTTCATAAAAATCATTTATCATATCTAATTTCTAATTTGTTCTAATGATCACTCGACTTAAAATGTTTCAATAATAAATAGTTAATAATAAATAATTAATAATTAATAAGTAATACTAAATAATAAATAAATAATAAATATTAAAATAATATTTATTAATAAATAAATAATATTATATAAAATAAAATTAAAATAATTCTATTTCAGGGCCCTTGTAAATTTGTTCCTGACTTTTTTTACTGTTTTTTTTTTTTTTTTTTTTATATTATTTGCAATTAATAAATAATACTAAAAATAATAAATAGTGAAATAATACTAAAAATAATAATTAATTAATAATACTTAATAAATAATAAATAGTAAAATAATACTAAATAATAAATACGAAGTAATACTAAAAATAAATTTTTTTGTTTTAGGTTTTATTAGTAACTTTAATTATTAATAAAACCTTATAATTGTTATTTTTTAAAATACATCATATTAACATGAATTAATAGGAAGTTGTATTTCGAAAATTTGTATTTCGTAAAATGGCTTGAATATTTTTTATTTAAAGCCACTTAATTTCATTAAAAATTTTATAAATAAATAATTAATTAATTAATTAAATAAAGTTGCAATTCGCAAAAATTTTAAAGTCACGTATAATTACATGGTGCGTATATGCAATTGTCTCATTGTATTGATATTTACGACGTAAATATACAAGCCACTAAAAAATTGGCGAAATACAACTTAGCAAAATACCTAAAAAAAGTAAATATTTCTTTTAAACATTTTTTTTAAAAAAAATTAATAATAAAATAAATAAATAAAATAATAAATAAAGAAATAATAAATAATTAATAATTAAATAAATGTTTTATTTTTTAAATATAAAAAAAAAAAAGAAACCATTTTCTTTTAAATATTAATAAAAATAAAATAAAAATAAGTAAATTATTCATTTTTTAAATATTTTTTTAATATATAAAAAATAAAATATTAAAAATAATTAAATAATTAATTAAATAAGTAATTAAAAATATAATTTATTATTTTATTTATTTGTTAATTAAAAAAAAAAACTGAATCAATAACATTAAATAATCATATATTATTTTATATATGGTTAATATTATTTATCCCTACACTTCTTCAGAATTTATTGTAAATTTTAAAAAATATATCAATAATTTTATAATGATGTTTTAAATTTAAATAAATAAAACATCGAAAATGTATTCCAATCCTAGTCTAAAAAAAAAAAAAAATTATTCGGATGTTCCTTCAGGTGGAACTATTGCTATTAAGGAGCTATATATCGATAGTGGGGAATAAAGACATTTAAATGAACTCCTTATTCAAAATTATATTATTTATTTTATAATTTATATTATTTATTATTATAATTTACATTATTTATTATTATAATTTTTATTATAATTTTTAATTGTTATTATGTATTTTGTATTTATGTTGTAGTGGACATTATATTTTGTTGATGACATTGTATTAGCTTCTCTAGACAAGCCCTTAGAATATTTTTGAATAAGGTTCACCTTTGAATTTTAGATTTAATCAATATTTGTACTAATTTCAAAAAAGTGTGAAAAAAATTTTAAAAGAATGAATTAACATTAAATAAAATTATTATATATTTATACATAATTCTGGCAAAATATTTCATTTTATTTTAATTAATTAATTAGCAAAAAATAATGAAAAATCAACGATATTTACATTTCAATACCAAAAATATATATATGTTTTATGATAAAATTTTCATAAAAAAAAATTAAAAAAGAAAAAGAAAAATTTAAGTTTTAAATATTTTTTTTTTATGAATAATCTTAAAAAAAAAAGGACAGTTTGAAAATTAATTATCAATTCTTTGTTAATAAAAACAATAGTTAGACAGGAGTTATAGTTTTAAATTACTTTTATAAAAAATCATTTTTACATCTTTAGCACCTTCAACGTCTATTTTATATATTCTCATTTCTTTTGTTGTATTTAATATATTATAAATATATAGTTTTAACGTAATCCTTTGTTTTTTTTTTTTTTATATTTTTCTTGTCTTTTTCAAAGAAAAAATCTAAATATACACTAGAAAATGTAGATATATTATTAAAACTATCCTCTAAAAATTTATTTTTCTTTTTTCATTAATAATATTAATATTAATTAATAATTAAAAAAAATATTTTATTATTTTTAGTAAAATCATTAGTTTTCGAAACCTTTTTTTTTTATTTATTAATTATATAAATTTGTTAATAATAATAAATTTATTATAATATTATTAATATATATAAATATGATAAGATAATATTTGAATAATCTAGATAAATAATCTTTTATTAAATCTAAACATAAAAATGTGATAGTTTTAAATTAAGTAGATGTTTTTTCTTTAATGTTGATAATATATTAATAAACAAGTATAATATTGTTATAATATAATTCATAATGCTATTTGATATTTATTAATATTTATAAAAGTAATACATTTTTATTCCAAAGAGACCATACTTGGGAACTATCACTATTTCAATTTCTAATAGATACATTAAAATAATTTTTATCATCTTGTACGGTTAAACATTTATCCTTTGTCTTAAATAAACCTATATTAATACATTCAAACGTACCGTCATCTCATTCTTTTACATAAATATTATTATGAACAACTGTTAAACATATATCTTTATTAGCTCTTGAAATGTCCTAACCACATATATACAAATGTCAAATATTTCAAATATAAACTTTTAATAATAAAAATAAGCATATTAATTTATAATATTATAAAAAAGTAATATTATAATACTAAATAAAAATAATAATAATAACATATTAATAAAATAAAATAAATATATATTAATTAATTAAAAAAAAAAAATACCAATCTCATTATTATTTTTATAATTATTTTTTAAAAATGAATTTTTTAAATTTATTCTATATTAAATTATTATAAATATAAGATGTAATTAATTAAACAAAAAATTTAATTATTTATAACCAATAAGATTAAAATAATAATAAGTAAAAAACAAATATAAAAGAAAATATATAAAATTATGTAGAAGAGTCCTTTACTGATCAATAATTAATTTTTATGGATAATAAATTTTAATGTGAATTTAGTTTTATAGAGTTTAACTAAGAAATTAAGATAAAATTATTAGGATTTAATAATATTTAACATAGGAAATTAATTATAATTTTTATATAATAATTAGATATATTAAAGGATTATATCTAATTAATATAATAATTTATATACTATTTTAAATAATAATACGACTATAATAAATAAATAAATAAATAAATAAATAAATAAATAAATAAATAAATAAATAAATAAATAAATAAATAAATAAATAAATATTACGACTATAAAATAAATAATTTTTATAACTTGATATTTATTATTTGAATGTAATTTCTATTTATCTTCTTAGTAGAATATATTATTTTATTTATAAACCATCTTGATAACTCATTCTAAATTGATACTTTATAAAAAATACGTATCACTATAATAATGGTAATTCAATTACTCTTATGAATTCAATAAAACATTTACTTATTAATTTATTAATTAATTTATTATATTTTATATTTTAGTATATTTTAGTATATTTTTTTCTGTTCTCTATTGTTGAAATAAGTTTTATGAAAAGTTAAAATGAAAAGTTTAAAATCATTCGATTATTTTATTTTTTTTTATTTTTTTATTTGACATATGCTTATTTGAAAATAATTAAAAATGTTTTAATTAATTATTTTTTTTATTTTAATATATATACTCATGTTATCAGAATGAAAAAATATTTGATCAAAGAAAAAAGTTTAATTATTTTATATTATATTATATTATATTATATTATATTATATTATATATTGTAATAATTAAACAAGATAATAAATAAATAAATAAATAAATAAATGAATAAATAAATGAATAAATAAATAAATACTTTATTAATATTTTTTATAATTAAAAAACTTATAACAATTTAATTATTATATATTATAAATATAATATAATATATAATAATACATAATAAAAGTAATTAAAATGTATTTTCATACTTAAAAAAGAATAATTAATTATAAATAAAATTTTATTTATTATTTAAATTATTTATTTAATTTTTTAATAATTCATTCATTTAATTAATATTAATTATTTATTTAGTTATTCATTAAATTCTTATAATTTTTTTAATATCACTAAAATATTTTTTTATTAATATTTATTTATTCTTTTATTTAATTAATGTTTTTATTAATTAATTAATTAATTATTATTTATTTATTCAATTATTTAATTGTTTTTACTTTTTACTTTGAATTGTTACTATTTTTAATTTATTATCATATTCTATATCTTAAAATGAAATGGTTTCATAATTGTTAAAAATATTAATAGTTAATAGTTAATAGTTAATAATAAAAAGTTATTAAAACATATGATAGAAATTTAAAATTTCTACTATTATTTAAAAATCTATTATTGCATTTTTAGTTTCTAATGTATCTAATAATAAAAGATGTCATTACTTTTTTTTTTTTTTTTAAATTTTAATTTTTCTTAACAAATATAAAATATAGTATATAGTTTTATTATTATTCGTTATATAACCTTTTTATTTAATTATTTATAATATATCATTATTTTTTTTTTAAAAAACGCTTAACTAATTTTAAAAGTTACTTCTGCTTACTATATATCTCTTTATATATTTTAATAGTTACTTTTAAATATTCTTTTTTCTATTAATTAAAAAAAAAAAAATTTATTAATTATTAAATAAATATATTCAAAATATATTATAGTTTATATTTATATTTATATTTATATATTTATATTTATATTTATATTTATATATTTATATATTTGTATTATATATATTATATATAAATAATTTAAAATATTTATGTTCCATTTATTATATAGTAAAAATATGAATGTAATATATAAAATGATATAAACTATAATATATTTTGAATATATTTATATTTATATATATATTTTTTAATTCTTTTTTTTTTTTGACTTTAATAAAAAAATTTTATTTTATAATTAATTTTAATTATTATTAAAATAAAAAAACAAAATAAAAAATAAAAAATAAAAAATAAAAAATAATTTTATTTATTAAATTATATTAAAATATTAAAAAATACGAATATTATTAAAAAAAAAAAAAAAAAAATTAAAAATTAAAAATATTAACACATTTAATAAAATAAAATAAAATAAAAAAATATAAAATAAAATTTTTTTTTCTCAATTTTTTTTTTTAACCCAACGATTGTTATAATTGAAAAAATATAAAAAATTTTTTTTTTTTGTATTTTATTTTTTTCTTTTTCTTTTTTTTTTTCATTTCTTTTTTTAATTAAATTTATGAATAAAAAAATAAAAATAAAATCGTTAAAAAACGATAAAACGATTAATTATAAATAGTAAAAACTAAAAAGAAAAAGAAAAGAAAAAAAAAGATAATATAAAAAAAACATTTATAAATAGTTTTTTTTTTTGTATATGAGTAAACAGTCTTTTTTATTAAAATTTATCAATGAACAAAAAGAAGTAAATAATCAATTTCCATAACAATAAACAAATTTATACAATATTTTTATGTTTTATTAGAAAATATTACAAGGCTGTAAAAAAAATAACAAGGATAAACAAAATAAAACAACTGTTAGGAAGAAAAAAAAAGAAGAGAAAATTTCAATAAAGAATATATAAGAGGAAAAGAAAAAAAAAAAAGAAAAAAAACAAATATAAAATACCAAATATTATTATACTTATTTTTTTTTTATCATTTATTATATTTATTATATTTTTCCACATTTATTTATTATTTTGCTGTGCAAATAAAAAATAAATTGTTAAATAATATCACAAGTAACTTTTTAATGGAAAAGTATATGTATAAATAATCTTTTTTTTTCTCTTATATTAGCCATTTATCCAGGAAGAAAAAAATTTTTTTTCTATTTTAATCTATACATCAATTATATCTATCTTTTTTTTTTTTTTTTAAAAAAAAAAAACAAATATCCAAGAAGGAAAAAAAAAACGTTCGTTTCATTATTTATATAATATTTATTCGTTATTATAAAGAAAAAAAAATACATTAAAAAAGAACGAATAAAGAAAACAAAAGAAAATATTATAAATATTATAAATATTAACAAATTTAATATATTATATATATAAAGTACAAAAACAAAAATATTCAATTCTTATTAAGTGGATTCTTTTTAATATAAAATATACATAAATATATACATATATAATCTTTTTTTTTATTATTTTATCAATTCATTTTTTTTCCTTTTTTTTTTTTTTAGTTACACCAAATTATATTTATCAACAATTTTAAAATATAAAACAAAATGATAATTGCAAATAAAACTGTTAATTTTAATACTGCTTTTTTCAGTATTAATGTATTACTTTTTAATTTAATGAAATTTATATGTGTATATCTCATGATATCAGTAACTCTTTTGTTTGTTGCATTAATATACCTTTATTTAAGTATATGAAGAAATATTATTGGGCTATGAACTTAGAGAAAAGAAGAAAATAAAAAAAAAAAAAAAAGCAAAACAAAAAAAGTTAAAAGTTATTACAGAAGAAGAAAACTAACAGGAAACATAACAAAATAAAAAAGAATAAAAACGAAAAAAAGAATTAAAAAAAAAAATGAAATGAAATGAAATAATAATAATAAAAAAAAAAAAAAAAAAAAAAAAAAAAAAAAAAAAAACTAAAAGGAAAACAAAAAAAAAAAAACATAAAACAAAAACAAAAACAAAACGAATAACAAAAAAAAAAAAAAAAAAAAATGGAAAAAAAAAATATTTATGTAGTATTTTTTTTTTCTCCCTTATTCATTATCTTTGTAAAAGTCAAATAATTTTTGGAACAAAATAATATTAATAATATAATTTGTATATATAATTATTATATTTTTATTTTCTGAACTATAAGTGTTTTATTAAACCAACAAGTTTTCTTTTTTTTTTTTTTTTTTTTTTTTAAAATATATATTTAGTAAAACATATACCATAATAATTAAATTTATATCAATAAAATAAAATTAATATTAGAGAAAAAAAAAAAAAAAAAGGATAGAAATAAATAAAAAATTAAAATATATTAATATAATGAAAAAAAATGAACCATTAATAATTTAAAAAGTATATTTTGTTATTATTATTTCTTTTTATTTTTCTTTTTATTTTTTATTTATTATTTTTTATCTTTGTCACCTTTTTTCTTTTTTTCATTTTTTTTTCTTTTATCTATCTATCTATTATATATTTATATAATATATAGTTTTTTAAAAAAAGGAAAAGGAAGAAGAAAAAGAAAAAATATAAAAATAAAATGAAAATAAAAATAATAAAAAAGAAAATAAAGATATAAAAAGAAAAAAAAAAATATACAACAAATCATAACAAAATTAAAATTTATAATTTTTTTTAAGACTGTAAATATATTAATAAAAAGAATAAAGAATAAAGAATAAAGAGTGAAAAAAAAAAAAATTAATTGATCAAAATAGATGAACAAATAATAGTAGTAATAATAGCTATAACCATGATAATTAAAAAGTATTATTTATTATAATTAAAGCAAAAAAATTTTTTAAACTAATTTAATTGATAAATATACTTATAACTTTATATATAAGTTTAATATTTTTTATTAAAAAAAAAAAAAAGTGTATTCAATTTTATTGTCTTCTTTTTTTTTAAAAAAAAAGTTTAATTATTTGCATATATTATTATTAAGATATATAAATATAACAAATTTTTAATAAATATATGTTAATAATTAGAAACAAAAAGAAAAAAGGAAACGAAAAAAAAAAGAGAGATATATTAAATATATAATTCATTATTTAAAAATCATCTCATATATGTATATATATAATAATATCCATAGAATATCCAAATAATATTGTTAACCAAATAAGTAAAAAAATATAAAAAAAAATAAAAAATAAAGTAAAATAAAACGTAAAAACATAAAACATAAAACCTAAAACTACTTTTGTTATCTATATGATTGTATTCATTATAATAACAATAATAATATAATAAAATAAGAAGCCTAACAATTTATTATTAAACTTTAATAAAATAATATAATTATTTTATTTTATTTTTTTATTTTTTACTGAATGAATTTCTATTGAATGAATGAATGAAATTTTATTTTTTTATTTATTTTATTTTTTTTTTTCTTTTTTTCTTTTTTTCTTTTTTTTCGATCTTATTTTACAAAAGTTAAAAAAAAAATTATTACAGAAATTGGGGATATGAACTTTTAAAAAATTTAATAAAAAATTGAAAAATTAAAAAATTAAAAATTAAAAAAAAAAATTAAATAAAAAAAGAGAGAAGATTATATAAATTAAATGAATGAATAAATATTATTTAAATAAATTTATATATTATTTTCAATTTAAAAAATGAGTAAAATTTATAATAAATATTAATATATAATAATTAATATAAATTTAAATGATAATAATAAAAAAAATGAATTATACATATACATTTATAATATTATATATATATTAATAATACATTAATTATATAATTATTAATATATTGGTTTATATTTGAAATAATTAATTTTTAATTAATTTATTAAATAAATTTATTTATTTAAATTATATTTAAACATTCATTTAATTTTGTCTTACGTTGTACCACCTTACAAAAAACCTTAAAATGGAATTTTAAAAAAAAAATTCTGTTTTTTTTTTATAATAAAAAATAAATAAATAAATATATAAATAATTAAATAAATAATTAAATAACTAAATAATCAAATAATTAAATAAATAAATAAATAAATAAATAAATAAATAAATAATTAAATAATTAAATAATTAAATTAATAGATAAATAAATAAAGAAATAAATAATTAAATAAATAATTAAATAAACAAATAAAATAAAAAAAAAAAAAACTTATATATTATTAAACATATTTTATTATATATTATAAGTATACTTATATTTTATATTTAATATACAGTAATATATCAATATAATAAATAGAATATATATTTTATATATTGGTGGATGTTTTTTTTTCGGTGTTAAAAAATAAAAATAAAAAAATAAACAAGAGTTTTGGGTTTTCTATTATCATCAGACTTTTTATCAAATCTTTTTTTTTTATCGTAAATAGTATATAGAAATAAAATAAATATTATTATAAATATTATTATAAATATTATTATAAATATTATTATAAATATTATTAATTATTAATTAATTATTTAATATTTTATTAATATTATATTATTATTATTATTATTATAATTATTACATTTATTTTTTAACAAATTAAATAATCATGTAACTATAACATATGATCCTAAAGTTAACCAATATTTAAAGCTATAATAATGATTCTAATTTTTTTTATTTATGAATAATTAAATTTGTTAATAAATGAATGATATTCTATGTTTTTGTCGTAATATATATATATATATATTTTGAAGAATCTATTCAGTCATAATATTAATTATAATAATATATTAATATATATAAATATTTTTTTAATAAAACTTACATATATTTCAATGAAATTATTAGGAAAAAGAAAAAAAAATGAATGTTTAAATATAAATGTAAAAAAGGTAAATATATGAAAATTTTCAAACTAAGAGATATTATTGACACAGTATAAAGATACATTCTCAAACTTTTTTTTTTTTTTTGTCATAGAAGAAATATCAATAAAAAATTTAATTAACCGTATAATTAAAATTATTATTATTATTATTATTATTATTATTATTATATGAGCACTCTCAGGCAAAAGGCAAGAATTTTTTTTTATTATCAATAAAATTATTATATGAACATTATCGGGGCAAAAACTTTCATTATTAATAAAATTATTATATGAATATTACTGAGTAAGAATTTTTCATTATTATATGAACATTATCAGGGCAAGAATTTTCATTATCAATAAAATTATTATATGAATATCACCGGGCAAAAACTTTTATTATTAATAAGTTTTTCAAATTTATTAATAATATAGAATTAATGAATCCTTATTAATGGTATACCATTAATAAATTAAAATGAAACGAAACGAAACTTTTACATTGCAAAAAAAAAAAAAAACTAAAGAAAAAAAACAATTATTAGAGATATCCATTAAAAAATGATTTAAATATCAATAAAATTATTATATGAACATTATCGGGGCAAGAATTTTCATTATCAATAAAATTATTATATGAATATCACCGGGAAAAAACTTTTATTCTTTTATTATTATTAACTTTTTCAAATTTATTAATGATATAGAATTAATGAATCCGATTTAATGCTTTTCTTTAACCAACAAAAATGAAACAAAACCTTTACTTGCAAAAAAAAAAACTAAAGATGAAAAAAAACCAATTATTAGAGACTACGACTAAAGATGATTTAAATCGATTATTAGAAAATACAAATACTTTAAAAATATTATTTTAAATATCAATAATCAAATGAATCATGATAATAATCTACTATTTCTCTTGACTTAAATTCAAAAAAGCAAAAAAAAAAAAAATGAAAAAGAAGATGGTCTAATATTATATGTCTTAATCAACAATAAAAAAAAATGAAAAAGAAAATGAAAATGATCTAATATTATATGTCTTAACCAACAATAACTTTGCAATCATAAAGTGTTTTATGGATTATACTCAATCCAATAATCTATTAATAATTAAATAAAATATTAGTCCAAAAAATGATAATAAAAATTATCCATTGTTACAAATAGTGATTAATAATTATCTTGACATCATTAAAATAAACTTAAAATATTCCATGAATAATATTATATTATATATTTGAAAATTACGATACCTTAAAAAACAAAACAAAACATTATACATAAATGAAAAGATATATATTATATATATATCTTTTTTTTTTAAATATATTTATTTTATTTTTATAAAAGAATAAATAATAATTTTTTTCTAATTTAAATTCGTAATATAGGTATAAAATAAAATTAAAGGAATCGAAATAAAAAAAAAATGTATTATAAACAATACTTTTAATATATATAAATCTAATATATACAATGTGTATTTTTACATTTTTTTATAATTATATACCTATTATTATTATTTAATTATATATATCATTTTTTTTAAGTTATAAGATATATATAGAAAATGTAACTATCAATAAATCTTTATGATGTTATCAAACCAAAGTATACTATACTATAATATAGTATAATATAATTCATTCATACACTATATGTAATTAGTAAATATTATTTATTATTTAATTATTTAATTATTAAAAGATGACAATTATATGGTGATTTAAGTACTAAATATTTATATCTATTGAGTTAATTTTTATTAATAATTATTCAAAAGAAAAATTATAATATGAGATAATAAGTTAGTAGATATGAAAAGTGTTATAATTTATAATTAACAAGTATCATCATTTCTAACTATGAATAAAATAAAATAATAAATCTTTTTTTTTTATAATAATCATTTGGCATATAATTATAATTAGTTAACGTAATGAAATATAATAAGTATAAAAAAATTAATAATTTTTAATAGAGATACAAATTAGTTTTATTTTATTTTATTTTTTTTTTTTTTTTACAAAATATAATGTTATTTATTTTTATATTATTGTTAGAATTTTAGTTTAATAATTTTAGTAATACTAAATAAATAAAAAAAATTGCCTTTTTATTAGTTTCGTCTTAATTTTATTGTATTAAAAGAAAAAAAAAATATTTTTGTAGCATCATATATTTTAAATTACATTTTATTTTAAAATTTTTTTTTTTACAAAATATTATTTAATTTGTTAGTTATTCAATACTATATTTAATATATAAAAAATTAATTTTTCATATTAGTATTACTAATATGAAAATAATCAGGTAATTATCGTCATTGAATATATAATTCTTTTGATGCTGTATGATACCCATAAATTTTCAACTATTTAAATTAAATAAACATGGTCAGTTTCTACAAGTAGTATGACTTTAACTTTATTTGTACCTACTATTTATCTACAAATAAGTAATTACCACTATTCTTACTACTACTACTATTACTACTACCACTATTCCTACTACTACTACTATTACTACTACCACTATTACTACTACCACTATTATTACTACTACCACTATTATTGCTACTACCACTATTATTACTACTACCACTACTACTACTACTATTACTACTACTACTACTACTACTACTACTATAAAAAGGGAAATTTCAATTTCTTTTACATCATAACAAAAAATTTATATTAGTAATTTATAAAAAATAATATTCAGTTATATATATTGAATAATATAAATTTATATTAAATTTATATTTTTTTTTATTTATTGAATTTAAGATTTTAAATTTTATTATTATATTATTTTTTTTCACAAATTTTACATGCTATCATGTACAAAGTTAGAAAATTGATTATTAACTAATAAGTAAAAAGAATTTTATTTTTCTGTATTATAAATATTTACATATTATTAAAAAAAATAATATGAAAACAAGTCAAAAAAAAAAAAAAAAAAAAAAAAAGAAAGGAAAATAAAGAAATATAATAAATATAATAAATAAAATGAATTTTTAAAAAAAAACTTTTATTGAACAAATAAAGAACGAATTTTTAAAAATTTTTTAAATTGGACAAATAAATTTTTTTCTTATATTCATATTTAAAATATATTTAAAATCATTATCTATAAAAAAAAAAAAAAAAAAGGTTTGGTTAAATGAAAATATAAACTAATTCACTAAAAAAAGAAAGTCAAAAAGAAATATTAGGTATTCTTTTTTTAAAATAATAAATTGAAAAAAAAAAGAAAGGTTTCTTTCAAAAACATCATATATAACAATAAAAAAATATCTTATAATAACAAAAATAGTTAAAATTTTGTAATATTATAAATGTTTATTCATTTAATTAACATAAAAATAAGCAATTTTTTTTTATCATTTTATTAAATTTTTATTTTCAATTTAATTAATTAAAATTTAATAAGTGGTATTTTTTAAAAAATTTTTGACTCCATTCTTTATATTATTAACATTTTTTTTTATTAATTAATTGTTCATTTTTTAATTATGACATAAAATCATATTATAATTTTTTTTTTAACTAAAGCAAACAATTTATTATATTAATGAATATATTACAAATAAATAAATAAATAAATAAATAAATAATAAAGTATATATAAATAAATGCCACTTTTTCTTTTTTAATTTTTGTCTGTTTATATTTTATAATATATTATTATTATAAATAATTATTATATTTAAAAAAAAAAAAAAAGGAAAAATAATAAATATTTTTATATTAAAAATTTTAAAGTATATGAATCATTTGAATGTATGACTTAACAAACAAAAATTATTTTTATTAGTAATATAAAAATAAATATATAATAAATATATTTTATAATAAATTATATAGAATTAAAATATTAAAATTTAAAAAAAAAAAAAAAAAACTTATTTATTTTATATATTATTTATATTATTATATTATTTATTTTATATTATATATAATTTGTTAAAACATTTATAATATTATGTTATTTATTATTTATTATTCATTATGTATTTTTCATCTCAGCAGTTTTATCATATTAGAATAAATAATAATAATAATATATTATAAATGAATCATTATATCATGTCATTAATATAAAAAAAATTGTATATATTTTTATTCTTTTTTAAAAAATGAAAAAAAAACAAAACACTTTTAAAAATATATATTTAATCATTTTATTTAAAATTATGATTCTTCCATAATTAAATAGATTTTCTTTCATTTATTACTCCTTTTTTTCATTTTATCTTTCTTTTTTTTTTTCTTATAAATCATCCATAATTAATTAACTTTCTTATATGTTTGATTTCTTTCTTTCTTTTCAAATCATATTTCTTTGAACATATGAGTTTTTTTATTTTTTTTTTTTCTTAAAAATTATTTTTTTAATTCTAAATTGTATTATGTATTATTCATTAAATTACAATTTACATTAAATCAAAGAATAATTATTAAGAAATAAGAATAAAATATAAGAAAAGAAAAAAAAATAGGAATAAGAAAGTATATTAATTATAATAAATATAAAATAATAAATATAAAATAATTATATTAATTTATAACTAATTAAATTTGTAATAACATTTAATTTTTTTCTATTTTTCTTTTTATTCACTAATTTTTAATTTCTTTTGTTGTTTGTTAAAACACATAAAAGCATTTATCATTTATTCACGTGTGTATATTAAATATTATTTTTTTAAATTAATCTTAATATAATTAATAAGAATAAATAATATTAATTAATAATAATAAAGAATTATATGTTATTTTCATATTTATTATTAATTCTTTATTCTTATTAATGATATGTTATTATTCTTAAGAAATATATTTAATATATTAATATTTTTTTTTTAAAATTAATTTTGGTTTTTAAATTAAAATTATTAAATATTCAATAGTAATAATTAAGAAAAACAATATTTTTTTTTAATTATAAACTATTTTGTTACTTTTACTTTTAGTTACATATAATTTTTTTAATAATAAAAAAATTCACTTTTATAATGTTTAATTAATAAAAATATATTAATATTTATGGTTTAGTTTAAATAATAAAATAAGAATCATAAAAATATATATATGAAGAGTTTTTTTTCATTATTAAAAATAATATATATATATATAAATAATAATGAATATTAAAAAAAAATATTATAAATTATAATTATTTATAAATCTATAATAAAAAAAAAAAAATTTTTTTTAATTATCAATTAAATAAATATATAAAAAAAAAATCAAATAAATTAATTTTATTTATTATTTTTACTATTTTTGAGATAATATGACTTTTATTTTAATAAATTAAAGATGGTCATTCGTAAATTTTTTTATTTTATTTTATTTTATTTTATTTTGTTCTTTTTTTATTTTTATTTTTATATATATATATATCTTATCTTGTTTAAATAAAACAACAAACAAAACAATAATTAATAATTAAATTTATTATTATTATTATTATTAAATTTATTAATATTATGTTTATTATTATGATGATAATTACTATCTTTATATTAAAAGATAATAATTTATTTTATGATAGAATTAATAATTGTTTTATAATTTAACCTCCTTACTTTATTATTATTATTATTATAATTATTGAATTTAATTACTTTATAATACCTTTATATTATTTTGTTACCAGTCATTTTTATTTGATCAAAATAATGAAAATATATTTAAAAAAAATAAAATAAAATCATTTTATTTTTTTATGGATATTTTTTTTAACATACTTAATATATCAAATGAACGAATTATTTTGTATTAAAAAAATCAGTATATAAATTATTACTAATAATGAAAACGATGGACAACAAAACAATATATTTAATATAATTTCATTTTCTTTTTTTTTATCTAAACGCATAAAAATAAATGATAAACCAAATATACATATATATATAAATATATAAAGATGAAGTTCTATTAAATCAAAGGATAATATTAAAATAAAAATAAACTAAATCAAATAACTTTATGATATATTACTATTTTTAAATACAAAAAAATATATATATATATGATTAATTCAAAAATCAAAGTTTATATAGTTAGCAAATAATTTTGATTTTTTTTTTTATTTTATTTTTTATGTTGTTGATTCTTTTTTATACTATCAAAAAGGAGTTAAATTTTTAAATAAAATATTAAAATATACAATTTAAATATGATAAAATACCATAATTATTACAGATACTCATAATCATACAAAATCTCTTTTATATATCGTATTTAAAAAAGCTTAATAATGAAAAGATGATGATTTAATATTTTATTATTAACTAATAATTAATATATTCATTTATTCATTCATTCACTCTGTTTTAATTATATCTATTATTAATAGTTATAAATGTCATAATTAATTATTATTAATTATTCTTAAAGAGTTAAAAAGGAAAAATATTAAAACTTTTTAATATAAATATACCTAAAACAAAGTATATTTTAATATATTATTTTAAATATATTTTAAATATATTTATAATAAATTTAATATATTAAAATTATTTAATTTTTTATTATTAGTTTAAACATTGATAATAAAAAAGAAGTTTATATTAAAATATAATTTTATTTATTATGAATATATTAATAACTATATTGTAGGCATAGTGAGAGATATATTAAAATATTATTCAAAATAAATTAAAAAAGAATACTAATTTTAATTTATATCAATAATTTATATTATAAATAGATTAGATTATAATATATTATTTTATTTTCCGTATATAAATAATATATTATATATAAAAAAATATTTAAAATTTTAAATATTATTTAAAATTTTAAAAAAAAAAAGAAAAAATGGTGGTAAAATAACTTGTTAATATAATATTTCATTTATTATTGAGATTTGATTGCATATTCTATTAAATTGCAATATATGTAATATTTTAATTAAATTAAAATAAATACTTATATTATAAATATATTATAAATATTTATTAAGAAAAAAATAAAATTTAAAATTTTAAAATTGTTTTTTTTTATTATTATTATTATTATTATTAATTATTATTATTATTATTATTTATTATTATTATTTATTATTTAAAATATAATATTACTTAAAAAAATTAATTAATTTATTATCCATTTATTTATTATTAAATTATTTATTTAATTATTATTTATTTATTTATTTATTATTAATACTTTTAGTTTTATTTTCTTTAACCTAATCTTTCTTATCAATTAAAACAAATATTAAGTAATAATTTTTAATAATGTAAATCTATTGTAATATATTAAAAAAGATAATATATTAAAGTAATATATTATTTATATTAAATATTTAAATTTATATATTGTAATATATAATTTTAATATATTAATTATGAAAATATATAAATATAAAAGAATTTGGTGTTTAAAATAATTTTTTTTAATTTTTTTAATAATTTTTATTTTATTAAGAAAAAAAAATTTTTTTTTCTATTATTTAAATAAATAATTAATTTTATATTAAAAAAATTATTTTATATAAAAATTTTAATTTTTTTAAATTTTTTTTTTTTTTTTTTTGAACTTTAAGGAAATTAATAATAAAATAAATAATTAATAAATAAAATAACAAGTAAATATATTTTACAAATAAATATTATAATAATAATAAAATTTAATTATTAATATAAATATTTATAAATAATATTAACAATTAATAATAATAATAATAATAATAATAATTTTTTTTTTTAATTACTTTATATCACAAAAAAAAAATTTTTTTTCTCTTTTAAATATTAAAAAACAAAAAACAAAAAACAAAAAAAAAAAAACAAAATAATAAACCGACTTTCATCTTTAAAATTTGATTTATATATATATATAAAAGAAAATAAGAAAAAAATAAATAAATGAAAAACTAAATAAAAAAAAAGTAAAATAATAAAAAAGTATAAAAAAAAAGAAATATATAAGTAAATCTTTATATAATATATACATATATAATTAAATTTGTAATATTATATAAAGTTTACCATTTTTAATAATTTGTAAATAAATAGTAAGTATATAATAAATTATAATATTTTATTTTATAATATTTTTAAAGTCATATTTTAATAATATATAATAAATAATTAATTTATTTTAATTTTTTTTATATTCTCATTAATAATAAGGAAGGAATAAATTTATCAATAATAAGAAAACTATAAAAAAAATAATAAAATAAAATAAAAATATAATTATAATAAAACAAAATTAATCAAGAAATATAATTAAAATAATAAATAAGACACAAATAGTAAAATAATAATAATAAATAAACAATAATAAATAAATACATAATCTTTCTTTTTTTAAATAAATAAAATAAAATAAAATATAAAAAAAATGAAATTCTTCACTTTTGTCAGTTTAACTAGTCTTATCTTACCATCTCTTGGTATGATTACTGGTCAATTACATATTCAAGATGAAGGAAATAAGGATGAAATTCTTTCTTATTCTTCAAAAAATGTTGCACCACTTTACTCTTCAATAGATGCTGAAGAAATTTCTGATAATTATATTGTTGTTTTTAAAGACAATATAAATATTATGAATTCTTCAAAGCACACTACTTGGTTACTTAATCTTCTTCAAACTTCTTCAAATGGTAAAGAACCAGAAGAAAAAATTAAACATGTTTTTGATTTACATTCTCAATTCCGTGGTTATGCTGGTAAATTCTCACAAGATACTATTGAAAAAATTAGAACAAGTGATGAAGTAAGTTTTTTTTTTACTCTATAATAGTAATAATAATAATAAAATTATAATCTATTTTATTTGTTAGATTATATAACAAAAAAAAAAAAAAATAGAATGAATAGAAAATGAATAAAAAAAATGAATAAAAAATAAAAAAAAATAAATAAATAATAAAAAAAAAAACAAAAAAAAAAAAACAAAAAAAAAAAACAAAAAAATATATATATATGCGTATAAGATTTATTAATAAAATATTAATTTAATAATAATAATTAATAATAAAAATAGGTTGCCTATGTTGAAAAAGATCAAATTGTTCATGCATTAGATGTTGATACTGATGCACCATGGGGTCTCTCACGTATTGCCCACCGTTCAAAACCAGATACTGAAGAAGAATACAAAAAGTATGCTTACAATGAAGCAGCTGGTAGAAATGTTACTGTTTATATTATTGATACTGGTGTCAATGTTAACCATGTCGATTTTGATGGAAGAGCAGTTTGGGTAAGTTATTTTAGTTAATACTAAATTAAAATAAAAAAAAAAAAATATTTCATTTTATTTAATGAGAATAGCAATTAGTAAATTTTAATATTTATTATAAGAATAACAATTATATAATAATATAATAATAATAATAATAATTAATATTAAAATTACTGTTATTTGTCATTATCATTATTATTATCATTATCATAATTATTATTATTATTATTGTAATTATTATTATTTGTATAAATTATTTTATTAATGTTTTATTTTTTTTTTCAATATTTATTATTCATAACTCATTCTAATATTTAAAAAATAGGGTGCAACTATTCCAGAAGATGATGAAGATGTTGATGGTAATGGTCATGGTACCCACGTTGCTGGTACTGTAGCAGGTAAGAAGTATGGTGTAGCTAAATTAGCCAATATTGTTGCTGTAAAGGTCTTACGTTCCAATGGTTCTGGTTCTATGAGTGATGTTATTAAGGGTATTGAATTTGCTGTTGAACATCATAAACAACGTGTTGAAGAAGCTGAAAAACAAAATGAAGAACTTGGTGATGATGATGGACCAAAGATTATTGTTAAATCTGCCGCCAATATGAGTTTAGGTGGTGGTCGTAGTCGTGCTTTAGATCGTGTTGTTGATGCAGCTGTTAAGGCTGGTATTCAATTTGCTGTTGCTGCTGGTAATGATGGTCTTGATGCATGTAACTATTCTCCAGCTGCTGCCAAGAATGCTATCACTGTTGGTGCTACTACCATGGATGATCGTATGGCTTGGTTCTCAAACCACGGTAGCTGTGTTGATGTCTTCGCTCCAGGTCATTACATTACTTCTGCTTGGATTGGTTCTAAAGTCGCTACTAATACTATCTCTGGTACATCTATGGCCAGTCCACACGTTGCTGGTTTAATTGCTTTATTACTTAGTATGCCAGAACATGAAAACAAGACCCCAGAAGAAATTAAACAACTCATTATTGATATGAGTACTCCAAATGTTATTAAGGGTTTACCATTCTGGACTGAATCTGCTAACCGTTTAATTTATTCTAATCCACCTGAAGAAAAAGAAGAATAAATTAAATAATTTAGATCATTAATAATAATATCAACAAAAGAAAAAAACAAAAAAAAATGAAAAAAAAAAAAAGCATTAATTACACTAAAATTATATAAATAATTATTTATTTATAAAATAATAATAAATATAATTTTTATTTTTTTTTATAATAATAAAAGATAATAATTTTTAATATTATTTATTTATTTTTTATTTATTTATTTTTTTTTTTTTTTTTAATTTATTTTTTAAATTATAAAAAAAAAAAAAAAAAAAAAATAAGAATTATAAATTATTATTATCATTAAATAGTTTAAGCATTAATACATTAATAATTCGTTTTATCTATATAAGGAAAAAAAATAATATTAAAAAAAGGAAGAAAAAAAAAGGAAAAAGAAAAGAGTTAAGAAATGAATATTACATTTAATATTCGTTATATTTCATTTTTTTTTTTTTTACTTTTTTTTTTTTACTTTTTTTTTTTTATTTAATATTTTTCTAAAATAACTTTGTATATATAAAAAAAAAGTAAACATTATTATTATAATATTAATAATTAATAGTTTAGAAAAAAAAAAAAAAAACAACAAACTTAATATATAAATCATTTTTAATCATAATAATAACATCGTATCATCATAAATACTATTTCTTTTTTTTAATTTTATTTTATTTTTAAAGAAAAAGATAAATGAATAAAAAAAAAAAAAAAAAAATAAAAAAACAATTATAGTTCTTTGTTTTTTATATATATATATTTTATGTGTTTAATTAATATTTATAATATTTAATGATATTACATGTATATGTTATGTTATATATAAAGATATATATAACATATATAACATATATAATATATATAGGATATATTTATAAACTTTATTAAAAAAAAAAAAAAATGAAAAAAGCTCTTTTTTCTGTCTATTATTGATAATATATAATTATATCTTATATGTGAGATAGGTGTATAATGAATCTAACACAAAAAAAAAATAGAATCAAAAAAAAGAGTCCAATTTAGATTTAATAAAGAATTATTATTTTGGAGTCTTGGATACAAATCTATTAACTTTAATATTTGCACTAATACTTAACTTACTTATATACCATATCTTGTGAACTTTAATTTACTCCCTTTTCAATAAATTTTTTGACGTTATTGCTCAAATTTATTATTTTAATAAGTGAGGAAAAAATCTTCTTGTATTATTAAAGAACTAATTACATAACATTCTAGAGCTAATTAATTAACATTCTTAATATATGTTATTATTATTATTATTATTATCATTTATATTATTATTATCATTTATATTAATATTAATATTAATATTATTATTATTATTATCCATGGACTAAATCTCGTACCTTAAAAAAAAAATTAAAAGTAAGTATTTAGAGATAGATATACTGAAACGAAAAATCCAACTAAAAGAACTATTATTTATATTGAATGTAAATATGGTGGACTACCAAAAAGATATATAAAATATCTTTCTTTAATCTATTCCTTCCCAACATCAACTTGAATTCTTCCGGAATATGAGAATACAAAGTGGTTTTTTTTTTAATGTAATTAAAAAATTCTGTTAAAATGTAAATCAACTCTTGAAAACTTTCCTATGAGCTTCTCTTGTTGTGGGGTAAAAATATGTAAAATATTTTTCATTGGATTTTTAATTGTTAAAATCATTGAACAAAGATATAAATACAATTCTTAACTATGTTGATGACTTATTCTTGTGAAGTTTATCTTAGCATTTCGCATTTCATGTATTATATATTCTTTACTTTAACATATAATTTCTATATTTTCACATGTATGTTACACTTAAATTTATTATTTAAAAATAAAAATTAATCCTAGCCTAAAAAAAAAACAAAAAAACAAAAATGTAATGATTCAAACCTATATTCATTATATAAATCACGTGTAAAATGATTTGATAAAAAAAAAAAGAAAGAAAAATAACATATTATAATAATTATAACAAGTATATATATATATTATTATACCAAATATATAATGATATAAAGACAAACAAAAACTATTGTAATTACAATTACATTTATTACATTTATTGCATTTATAATATTTATTACATTTATTCATTTATTCAAATAATACATTAATTAATGTTTTTAATAAAAATTTTTACTGTAATAAATATTTTAAAAAAAAAAAAAAAATTAAATATGAAAGTAAACAAAACGATTAATAATATGTATTATTATTAAAGTATTAATAAATAAATAAATAAATATATATATATATACATAAAATTATGATCGATATTCCATAGAGAAATATTATTTATATATACAAAAATATTTTGTAATTATATATTATTATAAAAAAAAATTAAATAATAAATATAAATACAGTTTCTTAAAAATGACATATTTGTGATATACTTTTAACTTTTTTTTTTTTTTATATTATTATAATTATTTTTAATTTAAAAAATAATTATAATAATATAAAAAAAAATAAAAATTTTTTAATTAAAATTTTTAATTAAATTTTTTTATGGGAATGTGGATACTTTTAATTTAATAAATGGATTTCAAAAATTTTTTTCTTTTTTTTATTTTTAAATTTAAAAAAAAAAAAAAAAAAAGGGCTTAAAGCTAAAATATATAATATAAAATATAGAAATATTTTATTATTATTTATAGCAAAAATGTGAAAAATAAAAGAATTTTTTATTTGATATAAAATGTAAAAAATTATATATATATGATATATATATATAAAAAAAAGGAAATCAATATAATATTTATTATTTTTTTTTTTAAAAAAAAAATTAATACATTGTCACTTATAGTATACAAGCAAGCTACTTAATTTCTTTTTTTTTTTTTTTTTCTTCAATATATTTACTAAAGTTCACGTAAAATTAAATAATTATATATCATTATTATTATTATTAAAATAATATCTTTTTTTATATTTAATTAAAATATATTAGGTAAGTAAAAAAATATATATATATATTTTTTAATTTTAATATATATATATATATATTTTGAATTTCATTTTTGAAATTCTATTATATATATGTATAGTCATTTGGTTGTTTTTTTTTCTTTATTTTTTTAATGATAAAAATAAGTTAAAATAATATATATGTAAAGAAATATATATATTTAGTATATATAAATTACTTTTAAAGATAATTTTTACTATCTGTCTATCCCTTTTTTTTCATATATAATATATATTATTTAATAAGAAGTATTTTTTTGTTTTAAGTAAAAGAAATTTTCAATTTCAATTATCATTAAAAAAAAAAAAAAAAAAGAGAGAGAGATAGAAAAAAAAAAGAAAGGTATATATATATAAATTATATAAATTATCTTTTTAAAAAAAATATTATATTGTTTTATATATTTTTATTATCCATCCCAAAAAAAAAATAATAATAATAATTTCAAAATTTTCATTTCTTATTCCTTTTTTTATTAATTGTTAACAATACTTAAATATATATATTATTATTATTATAAAATATAATATAATATAACATAATATAACATTATTATTATTATTCAACTAACATATCAATATTTTTTTTTGATATTATTTCTTTTTCTTTTTCTTTTTTTTTTGAAAAATAAAAAAAAAATTTTGTTACCCTACCATTTACACAATATCATAATTTTTGTTAAAAAAAAAAAAAAAAAAGAAAAAACAAGTAAAAAAAAAAGATATATTAAATAAATAATTATATATTTTTTGTAGTTAAAACATATATATAAATTTTTTTAAAAAACAATAACATTTTTCTTAGTTATTAATTTTATATAATCTATTAAAAAATAAAAGTAAAAAGACTAAAATAAAACAAAGAATAATATATAAAGTAAAATAAAAATAATATAAAAATTTATATATAAAATTAAATTAAAATAATACAAAATAACATCAAATTATAACAAATAATACAAATATTTCAAGAAAAAAAAAAAAAAAGAAAGAAAAAATAAAAAAATTCAAAACTCAAAATAAAAAAGCGTTAAATAAAATTTTTATCTATATTTATATTATAAGATATATATATATAGTGATTAATTTTTTCTTTTTAAATTATTCTTTTTTTTTTCTTTTCTTTTTTAATAATATATAATAAAAGTTTTTAATTTTTTTAAAAAAAAAAAAAAACCAATAATATAAATTTTTTTATTATTTTTTAATCATGAATTTTACTATAATTAATAAAAAAAATACTACAAAGCAAAATAGTCAAATATATATTCTTTCTGAAAATAATCCTCAGAAAAATATATTAGTAAATCGTCAAAAGAATAATCTTTACAATCAAAATACTAATAATACCACTAATAATAACAATAACAATAAAAGCAAAAAGAATAATAATAATAAAAATAAAATAAATACAAATGATAAAAATGATAAAAATGATAATAATAATAAAGAAAATTATGTTGATAATTCACAAGAAAATATGAAAGAATTTATGAATCGAATGCAGAATGGGAAAAAAGGTGATAAAATTTTTGGTTCTTATAAAAAAAGTAATTATTTAAATAATCAATATTCTATAGAACGTTATTATAAATATAATAAAATTGTAAATAGAATTATGAAAGAAGATGAACAAATTAAAAAATATAATCAAAATTATTCTTCTCCTTTACAAAATTTGGATTCTAGTGAATCTGAATCAATTTATCATAAAAAAAAAATACAAAAAGAACATTCCCCTTCTCGTTCTCGTTCTCGTTCTCGTTCCCCTTCACGTTCCCGTTCTCTTTCTCGTTCTTGTTCTTGTTCCCCTTCTCGTTCTTGTTCTCCTTCTCCTTCACGTAAAAGAAAAGAACAACAAAAACAACAACAAAAACAGCAAAAACAGCAAAAACAAAAACAACAACAGAAACAAAAACAGCAGCAAAAACAACAACAACAACACCAGAAACAAAAACAACAACAAAAACAACAACAAAAGCAACAACAACAACAACAACAATATAATAAACCTATACCTATTAATACTTCTAGATATAAAAATTATAATCATAATAGTATAACTTTTAATCAAATAAAACATAATCATAATAATTATAACAATATTAATATTAATGATAATGATAATGATAATGATAATGAATGGAATCATCATGATTATAATTATAATTATATCTCACCTCCAAAATCATCATTACCTAAAAAATCATATATTAATAATATTAATAATAATACTAATAATAATAATAATAATAATACTAAAAATACAAATACTAATACTAATACTAATAATACTAATAATAATAATAATACAAAGAAAGGAAATAATAATAAAAAAAGAATAGAAAATAATTATTCATCATCACCGACAAGGAATCATGATAATAAATATACCTATAATTCATCACCAATTTCTTGTCCAAGTCCTAAACAACAATCTTATAAAATATATAATAATAATAATAATAGTAAAAATAATAGTCCTCAACTTAAAAATGAGCCTTTGAATTTAATGAATAATAATAATAATAATAAGAATAATAATAATAATGATAGAATAGAATATTACAAAAATCAAAATAGTATATCAAATATGGAATCATCTCCTAAAAATATGGTAATAATATATAAATTTATTTAATAATAAATAATAATAAAAAAAAAATAAAATAAAAAAAAACTGATAATTAAAAATACCATAATATTAATATTAAATAAATTATATTTTTATTATTATATTACAATTATTAATTTATATAAATATTAATTTAAAAATTATTAAATCTTATAAATATTATATAGAATAAAATATATGATAATATGGATGATATAAATAATAATAATAATAATAATAATAAATTTATTCCTATTAATTGTAATAACAATAAAAATAATAATAAAAATTATTATTATAATAATATGAAATATTCTCCTATTACATCACCAATAATTCCATACAATGGTCCATCTAGTAATGAGTCAGAGAATGATGATATTGACAGTAATATCAGTAATACTAATAATAATAATAATAGTAATAATTATAATAATAATAAAAATAATAAAGATAAAGAAAATAATTGTCAATTGGATAAGAATAATATTAATTTTAATTATAAACCAAATGATAATTATTATAATTATAATAGTAATAATAATCATACTGGCAATGATTTTAATAGTAATAATAATAAAAATAGTAATAATAAAAAGAATAATAATAAAAATAATAAAAAATATAACATAAACAACAATCAAAATAATAATAATAATAATAACAATAATAATAATGATGATAATAATAACAATAATAATAACAATAATAACAATAATAACAATAACAATAATAATAATAATAATAATAATAATAATAATAATAATAATAATAATAATAATAATAATAATAACAGTAATTATGTTAATAACAATCATAATTATAATAATAATAATTATGATAACAATAATTATCATTACCATAATTACGATAATAATAATTATAATAATAATAATAATAATGATAATATCATAAATGATATAAATAATAAAAAAAATAATAAAAGCAATAATATTAAAATTAATAGAAACAATAATAATAGACATTATATGGAATATCCAACAAATAATTATTCTCATTCACATGGTAATCATAATATTAATAATCATAATCATAATAATAATATAAATAATAATAGTTATTATGATAATTGGAATGATAAAAATAATAGTTATTATGATAAATGGAATATTAGTAGTAGTAATTATAATAATAATAATCAAAATTATCATCCAAATGAATCATTTTCAAATATAAGTTTATGTTCTTCCTTTTCATCTATAAATAATTCTTATCTTTATCCATCGGTAAATCCATTTTACCATTTACCTACTACTTCAGTAACACCTGCAATATCATTTTCATCAAATTATAATGATTATAATATAAATCATGAAGAATTAGAAAATAATACAAAAGAAATATTAAGAAAAGAAGAAATGAAAATGAAAGCTTATAAAAAATCTAGATCAAATTATTTAAATAATAAATCTAGTTCTTTAAATAATAAAGTACATTTAAATAATAAACCTAGTTCTTTAAACAACAATAATAATAAGGTACATTTAAACAATAAACCAGGTATTCTAAAAAATGGTAATAATAGTAATAAAAATAATTATAAAAAAAATAATAATACATTACATGACTATAATGATCATGAACATAACATAAAAACAGAAAATAATAATAATAATAATAAGAATGAGGTAATATTATATATAATTGAAAGAATAATAAACAAAAAAATTTTTATATAATTTTAAATAATTTTACTGATATTTTTTTTTTTCATGAAAAACTATATATACAAAGAATAAATCATTTTTAAGTGCAATTATTGAAAAATTTAATTCTAAAAATGAAATAGATTTATCAGAGTTAGAAAAAGGTATTTTTTTACTATTTATCAATATATTTATTGTATAATATATAATAATATTATAAACTATAATAATAATAACAATAATAATTATAATTATAATTTTTATTATTTTTTTTTAATTTTTTTTTATATCTTTAATATTTTGTAAATAAACTAAAATTATTATATAATTATATAAAATAGAATCATTATATTTTGATGAAAGCGAGTCAAATAGTCAAATTAGTCATGAAAACAATTCTTTATATATTAATCTATTAAGTGAAAATGAAAATAATTCAGATATTATAAAAGAAGAATATAATTATTCCTCTTTAATTCAACCATTGACAGGTAATACTATTTATTAAATATATAAATATATATATAACTTATAAATAAAATAAATATACATTGAAAATATCAATAATAATTAAATAATAATTAATTGTTTTTTTATATATTTTATTATTATAATATATATATATATAAAAGAATCACCAGATAATAATGAAGCTATTTTAAATAATAAAAATGAAATGAAAAATTCATATATTAATAATAATGAAATTAATAGCAACAACATTAACAAAAATAATAATAATAAAGATAATAAGGATAATAAATCAATTATTTTATATGATGGAAATATAAATAATAATGGTGATATTGATAATAATAATAATAATTATTATATTACAAGTCCTAAAATAAATAATCTTATTAATTCAAATAACGATAAATTAAAAGATGAACATAATACCATCAAAGACAATAATAAAAAAAATAATAATAGTGTCATTAATAATAGCATTAATAAAAATAGGAATTCTAATAAAAATAATAATAATAAAAAAAATAATAATAGTGTCATTAATAATAGCATTAATAAAAATAGGAATTCTAATAAAAATAATAATTATCATTCTAACAACAACGGTAATAACAACAACAACAAGAACAACAACAACAACAATAATAATAATAATAATAATATAAATATTGTCAGTGATTATGATATTAATCTTAATAATACCTCAAAAAATCACTTAACAAAAACAAGTGCAACTATTTTAGATATTCCATGTTGTAGTTCATTTAAAGCATATAACAATAACAATAATAATGGTAACAACAACAACAATAATAATTATAATGATAATAATAACAATATTAATGTTAATGATAATGATATTAATATAAATATTAATGTTAATAACAATAATACTATTAAAAAAGAATTAAATAAACCAGTAATGTCACGTAAAGGAAAAGAACGTGCCGATGATTCATCTGATTTAAATTTAAATGAATCTTCTATTCTATTTTTGGATCATATTAATAATAATAATAATAATAATAATAATAATAATAATATGAATAATAATAATAATAATAATAATATGAATAATAATAATAATAATAATAATATGAATAATAACAATAATATTAATAATAACAATAATATGAATAATAACAATAATATGAATAATAATAACAATAATAATAATACGAATATGAATATGAATAATAATAACAATAATAATAATACGAATATGAATATGAATAATAACATAAATAATAATTTGAATAATGTAAATAACAATAATAATAACGTGAATATGAATATGAATAATAACATAAATAATAATTTGAATAATGTAAATAACAATAATAATAACGTGAATGTGAATATGAATAATAACATAAATAATAATTTGAATAATGCTAATAGTAACAATACTAATTATAATAATTCTAAACAACAATATATACATGACGATCCATATGAATATTGTGATGTTCCTAGTTATTCAGATACATTAAGTCGAATTTCAATAATAAATATTTCATCTAGTAATAATCTTTATACTGATCTTTCATTTAATTCAAATTTTTTTGGAGTAGATAGTTTTACAGAAGAAATTATTAATGAAAAACAAAATGAATTAGAAAATGAAAAAGAAAAAAATCTTCATCAAAACAATATTGATAAAAATGGTAAAACAAAAAAAAATAAATAAACAAAAAAAATAATAAATAAATAAATAAATAAATATTTTAAATTATAATTATTTTATATTAATATATTACCTCAATTATTATAATGAAAATCTTTTTTTCTTTATTTATTTTACATTTATATATATTATAAATACTAATTTTTATCATATTATATATTTTTAAATAATAATGATTTAAATGTCTAAATCTTATTTTTTTTTTTTTTTTTTAAAAAAAAAAAAAAGATTATCATATTTCTTATCATCCAAAATATAATATTGATATAAATTATCCATCATTAGCAGAACAAAAAAAGAATATAAGAAATCATAAAAGAATTCGAAGTTGTTCTCCTACTCGTCATGATTATTTTTCTCCTGATAAAATAGAATATCATCCTCGTTCATTTGATATTATATCCTATGATGATTCCAGTAATTTTTACCCTATCATAAAAAATAATTATAACAACAACGATCATAATATGAATAATAATAATAATAATAATAACAAAAATAGCAATATCAGTAACAATAATAATAATATTCCTTCAAAAATAAATGAATATTCATTTGAAAATATTAATAAAAATAAGGTAAATTCTGAAAATCAGCCTTTTAAAATAAATAGTAATAATTATAATAAAAATGATGAAGATGATGATTTAATGATGATTAAACAACAAATTAAAAAAAATAAAAGTTTAAGTTATGATCCAGATATTAATAAAAATAATTTTGAAGATTTAAAGAAAAAAAGAGTAACCATTAATGAAGTTACTAATACAAATAGAAATAATAATAATTATAATAATAATAATAATAATTATTATAATGATAATAATATTAATATTAATAATAATCATATTTTTTCTTCTTCTAATAAAAATAAACCAAGTATTTTAAAAAGTAGTGAAATGATTAAAAAGGAATATGCAAATACAAATAAAAGAGTTACTATTAAAGATAATTCTATTTTGGTAAATCAAATGCATCAAAATGAACCATCAAACTATTCATTAATTAATAATAATAATAATTACTATTTAAATTCTTTTAAAAGTAGTGAAGAAACTGATGATGAAGATGACTATTTAACTTTTATTGTAAAAGAGAAAAGACCAAATAATAAAGAATTAAATTTACAAAAAGATATAGAAACGAATCAAAAAAATTCAAAAATAAAATCTTTATCTTTAAACAACAAAAAATTATCATCTAAATCTTGTGGTGAAAATGAAAAAGATAATAATAATAATGATGATAATGATGAAAATCTTTATATTAAACCAGAAAAAATTTATCTTAGTCATAGTTATGATGAAAATAGAACTATGACTAATGATGATATTAATATTATTGAAAGATTTAGTTTTGATAGTATTTTATTACCCCCTTCTCGTATTAGTTCTATGAAAAAAACTTCAACAGCAGAAAATACATTGGTCACTACAGATAAAACAGAATATATTAATGATGATGAAAAGAAATTAACTGAAATTATTATTACAGATCCTGATGGACATGAAGAAAGAGAAAATAATCATATTAACGATGGAGATAACAATGCCAGTAACAGCCATAATGGTAATGATAATGATAATAATGATGATAATAAATTAAATATTAATAATGAAAAAAACAAAACGGTTAAATGGGATAAAGATTATATAAATAAAAGTGAAAATTATAATAATGATAATACTATTTTACTTAGAAATAAATCAAAACATTATTCATTAAATTTCAATAATAAAACTCAATCCCTTAATCAATCTCTTTTATCTCAATATATTTCTAAAGATTCAAATTTCCTTTCTCCTACAAAAGATAATAATAATTCAAATTATAATTATGATAATATTAAGGATTCTAATTTCATTTTTATTTCCAATAGTGGTAATGAATACAATACTAATACTACAACAACTATAAATAATAATATTAATAATAGTAATCATATAGGATATCATGTTAGAAAAGAATCTTTAAATCATTTGTTAAATCCAGTCAATACCACTACAACTACTAATAATACTACTACAAAATTGGAAGATAATATTTCCTTAAATCCTCTTTCTTATCTTGATATAGCTATACCATCAAGAGATATAACAAAAAAGAAAAAGGGAACAATTGAAAATAAAAATCATTTAAGAGATCAAGTAATAAAAGAAATTATAAATTCCGAAAAACGATATGTTAATCAATTAAAAATTTTAGAAAATATTTATATTGATCCTATGTTACGTTTAGGACTTTTAACTTCAGAAGAAAGTTCTTTAGTTTTTTCAAATATTAAAGCTATTTTAATGTTTCATCGAGATCATTTATATCCAAATATGTTAAAAGCAAATGAAGAAGAAAATAAAGAATTTGGTAAAATGATACTTTCATATATCTCCTTTTTCAAAATTTATTCTGAATATTATAATAATTTTGAAAAATCTATTAATTTTATTGAAAATTTAAGTTCTAATATACATAATGTTATACGTCGTCGTAGAATTAAATCTTATTTAAAATCAATTAAATCTCATCCTGATCATCATTCTCAAATAAGTTTACAAGGATTTTTAATTTTACCAGTACAACGTTTACCTCGTTATCGTTTACTTTATCGTGAATTAATTAGATATACTCCTTCAACTCATCCAGATTTTAAATATTTAAAATCTGCTTTAAATAAATTAGAAAAATTAGTATCAGAATGTAATGAAAGGAAAAGAGAATGGGAAAGTACAGAACGTGGTTTTCAATTATTAAGAAAAGCAGTAGATGATTTTGTTGGATATGATATCAATAGTCGTCATTTAATTAATGGTCGTTTTCTTAAAAGTGATATTCTTTATGTACAAAAAATGTTTTATCGTTCTTCAGTACCTTCTTCTTCTTCAAAATTAAATACTGCAAGTAATTTTACTTTAAAAAGTTTAGCTAAAAGTAATAGTAATTTAAAAAATTATTCTAGTGCTGATTTAGTAGATCAAGAATGGATTAATCAAATTGATAATAAAAATGGTAATCATAATAATAATGTAGTCATTGTTGGTAGTAGTAAATGGAAACAATTAATGAAAGAAGTAATTATTAAACAAAATTATTTATTCTTTTTATTTGGAGATTGTTTAGTTCAATGTACGGTTAAAAATGGAACATTAGCTGATAATATTGTAACATTTAAAAATGATGAAAATATACGTATTTTACGTGTGATTAAATTTGATCATAAAAAGCAAAAAAATCCTCCAGCTAAACTTTTATCTCCAAATAATACAGAAACAATAACTACTTCACCTGAAGCTACTTCACCTTTAAATAGTCCAAGAGGTAGTAGAATTATTATTGATAGTAATAATACTCCAAATAATAATAATAATAATGATTATAATAATACCAATAATAATCATTTAAAAAGTCCTGTAGTTTCTAATGAAGATTTAATATCTGAAAATATTTATATTAATATCAATACTAATACTAATACTAATACTAATACCAATACAAATTCTAGTAGTTGTAGTACTTCAAATAATATTAAAAATTTTAATAATAGTCCCTTTTATCATAATAACAATTATAATATTAATATTGATGATATGGAAAAGGAAATTAATTTATACACCCTTAATACCAATTATTATAAAAATAACATTAATAGTACCAATAATAATAACAACAACAATAACAACAATAACAACAACAACAATAATAATAATAATAATAATAATAATATAAACTCTTATCATCCATATATTCCATTATCAATGTTTCGTTCATTGTCTACACCATTCTTATCAAATCAACAATTACTTAATAACAATAATAATAATAACAATAACAATAATAATAATAATAATAATAATAATAATAATAATGATAATGATAATGAAATAATTAATTATAATGATATTAATTTAATTGATAATCTAAATAATAGTAATGGTAATGAAGAATCTTCTTATGAGGATGATAAAGATGATAGTCATAATACGGTATTAAGAGTTACAAGTGATAATACAGTATTATTTATAGCTGGATTAAAAGTTGAATTAAAAGAATGGTGTAAACTTATCAATGAAGCATGGTTATTAAATTAATAATAATAATAATAATAATAATAATAATAATAATAATAATAATAATAATTTTTTTTTATTATTTATTTATACCAATATATCACGAAAAAAAAATAATGATAAATTATAAAATGAAAAAAAAAAAAAAAATATAAATATATATATTATAATATATTACATATTAACGAGTAATTAATAAATAACCCCATAAACCGAAATTAAGAAATAATAAAAAGAAAAAATTCATATTATTAGTATTCTTTAATATCTTCTCTTTATTAAATTAAACTATATAATAAATAAATAAATACATAAAATAAAATACCTCATAATATACATAATATACATGTAAAAAAAAAAAAAAAAAAAAATTTATACCTCATAAAAAATTTATACCTCATAATACACATGTAATAATAATAATATTATTATTATTAAAATATATATATATATTTATACGTAGATCGATATCAGATATCATCAAGCATAATAATCGTAATAATAAAAAGAAATAATAATATATAAATAATTTTAAATTTAATATTTATTATTATTATTGATTTTTTTTTTTTCTTTTTTTTTTTATATTTTATTTTTTATAAATTATGTAAATAATATGTACATGTTAAAAAAAATTTTTTTTTTCTTAATAGTAATTATCTATTATTATAATGTAAATTCATATTCAAAATACCTTTTTTTATTTTTTTTTTTAAAAAAAAAATATAACAATAATAAATAATTAAATAAAAATAATAATTATAATAGTTAATTATAATAATCATTATCATAATAATTGTAATACGCATTAAAAAATAATAATAAATAAAAAAATAAAATAAAAATAAAATAAAAATAATCATTAATAAGAATTAATAATAACAATTATTCTATTATAATATTCATTAATTATAATAAAATAATCATAATAATCATAAAAAACTAAGTAAATAATAATGATCATAAAAATTGTTTCTTTTTTTTAAAATTAAAGGAAGAGAATACACTTCCATGTTTTTATTTATAATAAATAGTTATTAATACATTTAGATTTAGTACATAAATAAAAAATAGATTAAAATAAAAAAAAATACTATCTAAAAATCTATTACATAAATTTAATATAAAGAAAAATATAATAAATTTCTGAAATACTTATAATTTCAGGTAGGATACTATTTGGATTTCACTCCTCTCTAAATGGTAAAATAATATAAAGCAAAGAAATAATATCTGAATTAAAGATAGTGTGGTGTCCACTAAACTCTCCCTTGGGTAATCGTCATCATTTCTAGTAAAAGAGAATAACTTCTAAGCCCCTGTGGAATAATATCGCGATTCGAGATATCATTATTATGTCTTATCGATTCGATATCGACATTCTTTGTATTAAAGGATGTTGATTTATACGGATCAAATAACAACTCCAAAAAGCTATATATGACTGGTACTGTTTTTAGGTAAAAAATCAGCCAATCCTACAAAGTATGGAAAAGGAAGCTGCTTTGAACTTTTGTAAAAGTTGTTCAATTAAATGTTTCCATTCCCCTTTATCGAAGTGCAACTCTTTCAGAGTTGAAGTTCCACCAAGAAGGAATAGATATATTTTATGGTTGATATATTTTTCATACTCTAAAATTGAGGTGTAATTATTATAATATATAAAGAGTGTCTCTTTATTTTGTGAAATCTAGTGAGTTCCATCTAATAAGAGAAAAGAAAGGGCAATCAAAAATACAATGTTCAAAGAATTACTCATCTTGTTGATAGCAGGGACAATAAGAAGAGCATTCTTTTGAAACCTTTCCACTCTTAAAAAAGTTATTTTCAAGTTATATATATATCCATAGCGTAAACGTATTATTCATTTGATACCTAGATTAAGATGAGGGTACTCATAATTCAACAGAATAATAATATGTTTTGAATCATAAAATTTATAAAATTTATATTTATCATAGGTTTTACTTTTAATTCCTTGTTTATTACCAATTTTTTAAATTTTTCTGTAGTTCACTATTCAACTCATTTTTTGAGTCTATCCATTAATACACTAGATTTAACCACCCAAGAAGAGAATTTATTAATTCTTTTATAGTGTAAAATAAGATCTTTAATAATACAATGTGAAATTTTCCTTTTTTTTTTTTTGAAACACTTAACCTGTCTACCTTTCTAGCAGTAGAAACTCCAGCTATAGGAGGTATCTGAAAGTCTCGAAAGAGAGCATAGGTGCTCATAGTAGGGTTTCGAACATAAGTTTTTATCCAAAGAGATTACTTAAGAATATAGATGATAATCTATATTCTTAAGTAATGATTTTTTGCTATTAAAATAGTCGATACACCAAAACATACCAGTATTAATAAATGTTTGAATTTTCTTTGTATTTGATTAATTAGAGCCAATAATAGTATAGAGGTTTACTGATGATTTAAGATTGTATGACCTTTTTTTTTTTTTTTTTTATAGGCTAAAGGAATACTATGAATATGAATACTAGGGTTCATAAAAAAGTTAGAAAGAGAATATAATGATTTTTTTTTTTTGTATAATTATACATTTTATCAATAATAAAATCTAAAGATAAATCATTAGAAAAATTGGTAATACTTATAATAATAAATCAAAAAGGTAAAATAAAAATAAATAAATAAATAAATAAAAAACTTTTATGACAAATATATATACTTTTTACATAAATATATATTATAATTAAATATATTTATTTTAAATATTTTTTAAGTTTTTTTTTTTTTTTTTTAATTATTAATAATTTATTTTATTTATTTATTTTAATTGCTATTACTTTTTAATAGATAAAATAGAAAAAGTATAGTATAGTTTGAAAAGAGTAAAAAAAAAAAAAAAAAAAATAAGAAAAATAATTATTAGGTATTATCATTTACCTAAAATATCAATTCTTACTCTTTTTTTTTTTTTTTTTTATAATTTTTTTTTTTTTATAATTTTTCTTTTTTTTTTTTTTTTAAATTTTGTTCTATTTTACTAACTATTATAAAATAGTTAAAAAAAAAATAATAAATAAAAATCTTTTTTTTTTTTTTTTAACTAGATTTTTAATCCTTTTTTTTTTTTTTTTTTTAGTAATAACTAAATAAATATATAAAGTATTGATAAATGCAATAAGAAATAAAAAAAAAATGTATTTTTTTTAAATAGAATATATATATATATAAATAAAGATATATTTGTTACTTTATACTTATTAATTATTATATTAAAAAAAAATTAACAAAATAGAATAAAAAATTATTGTAAAAAAAAAAAAAAAATTAATAATAGTAAAAAAAAAAAAAAAGCTTTTTTTTTTTTTTTTTTTTTTTTTTTGTTTGTTTGTTTGATTTCTTTAACTATATAATAAACATAATATAGTTTATCACTTCTATTAAATATCATAATTAAATTGCTTTCAAATATATTAACTGTTTATCTTTTTTTTTTTTTTTTTTTTTTTTTTTTTAAATATTTTTTAATATATAATTTATTTAAATATAAAAATTTTGTATATAATATATATTAATTATAAAGAAAGAAAAAAAAAATGAAAATAATAAAAAAATAATATAAAATAAAAGCTATTTAATTGTATATAATAAAAAAAAAAAAAAAAAGTGAAAAGACAAAAGAAAGAAAGAAAAAAAATAAAAAATAAAAAAATAAAAAAATAAAAAAATAAAAAAAGCAAAAACAAATAATATAGAAAAAAGAAAAATCTATGATGAAGTAGTAGATATGCTATTATTAAAGAAATTATTAATAAGAATATTACTAAATAATAAAATAATTATAAAAAAATGATATAAAATTATTTAGTATCTTTTTTTTTAAAAAAAAAAAAATAAAAAAATAAAAACAAAAAGGAAAAATATGTTTAAATAGTTTAAAACAATTTTTCTCCTTTGCTCTTTATTTTATTTTTTTTTTTTTTTTTTTTTTTTTAATCCTGAATTGTTTTAATATATAAAGTCATTAATTCAAATATTTTATATGAATTAACTAAACTTTTTTCTTTTTTTTTTTTTTGCTTTAAATTTATATATCATTTTACTTTTAAATATTTATTTGCTTTTTTTTTTTTTTTCATTTTTTTTTTTTTTTTTTTTTTTATTTTTTTAATTTTTTTGATCTTTTCATGCTTTTTTTTTTCTTTATGTTATTATTACTGTTTTTGTTTTGTTTTGTTTTGTTTTGTTTTGAATTTTTTTTTTTTTTTAAAAAAAATTTTAATTATTTTTGTTTAAATAACTTTACCTTTCTATTAACACTTATTATTATCATTATTGAATACTAAAATTATAATAATAAATATTAATAAAAGGTATAAATATATATATTTAAAAAAAAAAAAAAAAAAAAAAAGGCTATATATACAGTATAACTTTTATATTTTATGCTATATATATAACAATATATAAATAGTTTCATTATTGTTATTTTGATTTTTTTTTTTTTTTTTTTTTAAATATATAAATTATTATTATAACTATTATGTATTATTTTAATTTATTTTGATATTTATTTTATTATTGATATATTTTATAATATTTTTTTTTTGAATATTATTAAAATATTGTAATATTTAATTTTAATATAAATTTTTATTAATATTATTTTATGATTTATATTTCTGTATTAATTTATTAATTAAAATTGAATATTACTTTTTTAATTTTTTTTTTTTTTTTTAAATTTTTAATTTTTAATTTTCTTTATTTTATTTTTATTTTTTTATTGATTTAATTTTAATTTTCTTTAATTATTTATATTTTTCCTTTTTTTTTCTTAAGAATTAAGAATCATCTATTTTTTTTTATATATTATTATTATTATTATTATTATTATTATTTTGATATTCTTTTTTTGGCTTGTCTTGCTTGTGCTGTACTTTGGAATACTCTTCTATAACTTACAACAATACAACCAATGAAAATACATAACATAGCAAACCAGAATTGAATAAATTTCCATGCTGATTGAGATTTTGTTAATTCAGTTTTAGAATAATCTAATTTCTCTATTGCTTGTTTACAAGTATTATAAATTCCCATAAAACCTGAATTATCACGAAGTCTAATTAAACTATTAGTATCTTCATCTTCTTCCCCTGTACTTTTTAATGGAACTAAAGCAGAATATCTCTTTCTTCTAATAGCAGTTCTTTTAGCACTAGCTCTCATTACTCTTGAACGTGAACGACGTGAATTCTTTGGATGATTAAAACGATTAACTCTTATTTTACCACATTTATGACATGGTTTATCTCTTAAAACTAATTCTTTTGATTCTGCACCTTCTTCTTCTTCATCTTCAATATGATTTATTCTACCATGTAAAACAACGACATTATCATCATAATTAGGTGGAGTTACTGAACAATAATCATTTTCATTACCATTATAAGATATTGGATGTATATGACGATAATGTGAATGACGACGGTGATGATGATGACCATTATTTTTACTATGATGACCAGTAATTTCACTTTCTTCTATTTCTTCTTCTTCTATATCAGCTTCATCTCCTTGTGTTGAACGATGTATAATACGACGACGGTGAATTCTACGACTACGACTACTACTTTCACCACCCTGACTATCATCTAATTCTTCACTAAGTTTTATTTTATTATTCAATTGTTCTTGACTTTGAACAAAATCAATGTCATCTATATCTAAATTATTAAGTGATTGACGTTTTAAACTCATTTGAGCGGCTTTTATCATTTTAATATCATCACGATAAGAATTTAAAGAAGCTTCTAATACTGAAACTCTTTGAAGTTCTTGTTCATATAATTCTTTATATTTATTACAATCTTCTGCTTCATGTTTCCATTTTTTAATTTCATTCTGAAGCATTGATCCTCCATTCATAGCATCTAATAATTCATTTTCTAATACTTTTTTCTTAATTTCAAGTTTATTAACGGTATCTGCTAATTTATTTTTATTATCAAAAAGTTGAGCAATCATCTTTTCAGTATCTTTTTCACTCATTTCATTAATTTTTTTTGAGGATTCTTTTTCTTCTAATAATACACGTTTTTCTTTTTCAAGTTCACGATTCATTGTTTGTAGTTCTGAAAGTTCATTTTGTAATTGATCTAATAAATTTTCAAGAAGAACAATTCTTTTTGAATTTTGTTGTTCATTTTGTTTAAGACTTTGTTCTAATTTTTCAACTTGATTTTGTAATTTATAATTAGTTTCTTCTAAATTATCAGTATATGAATTAATATCATAGGAATCTGAACGAATTGGTTTTTTACCACTAATAGTATTAGTCATTGAATTTGAATTTGGTATTGGTTCATCAAAACTAACACTGTTATTTCTTGAGCTCTTATTATTACTATATGTACCAAAATAATTATCATTATCTACATTTGATACCATTTCCGAACTTCCATTATTAGAAGAATCTGTTGATAATTTTTGACCCTCTGACATAATTTTTAATTGGTTTTGCATACTAACATTAGCATCTAATAAACTTTGACCAATTTGAGCTGCTAATAATAAATCTATAAATTAATGTTATAAAATATATTCAATTATATATCAATAAAATATAATATTAATATTTTTCATTATATAAATTTATTACATATCTAAATATTTTTTTTATAAATGAATTTAAAAAAAAAAAAAAAACATATTTCTTATCATATATATTAAATAATACTTCTTTATAAAATAAAATTTAATATTATTAATTAATAATTTACCTCTTTCTTTAACTTTAATCAATTGAATTAATTTATTTGCTTTTGATTTTAAATCTTCTGGATCAATGTCATCTTTTGCTAAGTATTCTTCAATTTCTGATATATCTTCTTCACTAACTTCTAATTGTTCTTCATTTTCTTCTTGAATTTCTTGAAGTTCATTGTCATCCAATGAATAATTTGAAGGTATATTTGTTGATTGTTCAGCGGATGGATTAGTTGCTGTTAACATTTTTGTCTTAATAATTTATTATTTAATAGATAAAATATTTAAAATTTAAAAAAAAAAAGTCGTTTTTGTAATTTCGCTGATTGTTTATTAAAAAAGTCTTTATTTTTATTTTTTTTTTTTTTTTTTTGTTATTAAAAATAAAAAAAGTATAAAAAATATTTATATAAATATTTTTATTATTATTTGTATCTTAGTATATTAAATATATATACTTTTTTTTTATGATATTTATATATATTATATTTACCTTAAATTAAAAAAATTTTTTTTATTAATTAATTACTTTTAGTTTATTTAAATTTTGTCGGCCTGCAATAAAAAAAAAATTAAAAGTATGGTATTATATATTATTTATTGTTTTTTTTTTTTTTTTTTTAATTTATACTTCTATTCTTTGTCTTAATTTTTTTATTTATTTATTTATTTAGTAAATCTTTTATATTTATGAAATGATATAACTATAGTTATGTTTGTAATGTATATTAATTATATATTTATGTTAAAGGGGATTTTGTTTACTATAACTTTTTTTTGGGTTTAGTGTTATTTTTGGTTTTTCGTTTTGTTTTGTTTTGTTTTTTTTAACAATTAAAGAAATTTAAAATTATTGAGCGATCGATAAATATTTATATAATAAAATAAAATAAAATTAAAAATTATAATCTACAGTAAAAAATTAAAAAAAATATGTTATGACTTTGGATTAATCTTTTATAATGTCTGGATTAGGTTATTACAATAAAGTATTTACTTTGAAAAATAGGGAAAAATATATAATTATTTATCTTTATAATAATAGTTATTTAAGGATAATAATGTTTAAGATGAATATATTTTTCTATTTTTTTTTTATCTCACTGATTTAAATATATAATATATATTTATTTCAGTTTTCGGTATTATATAAAAATATTTTCATAAATAACTTTACTGTTTTAAAGTAATATATATAATATATTCCTTTATAATTTTGTTAGGTTATATATGGTATTAATGTATATTATTTTATTCTTTTAATTTTACTGGGAATATTGTTTTAATGATATTTTTTTTTATTAAAAAGTAATATTAATTATTCTTTTTTTTATTTGTCTTCAAAATTATAATAATAAATTTTGAATATCTTTATTTATTTATTTATTTATTGTTTTTTATTATTTATTATTTTTTGTTTTATGTTTATTTTTATAATGTTATATAAATTACTTTATTTACTTTTCTTATTAATCTTTAAAATAAAAAAAGATTTATTCTAATTATAATTTATATACTTTTTGATATTTTTGTTTTCAATAAATGATTTTTCTTTATACTTGATTTCTTAATCTTTTCAATAAATATAATCATCAATTGAAATATTCATTCCTTATCAATTAGTTTTTGATTATATATGTTTTTCTTGATATTTTAACTTCTTTAAAAGTTAAATATAAATATTTTATTACATATATAAGTACATTGAATTAGAATATGCTTTTTTTATAAAAAAAAAAAAGTAAACACTTATATTTCTTGATTTTTAATTTTTTTTATATAAATTCTCTCTTTTTTATTCTTTTTTTTTTTAATATTTAATTTTTTTAAAAAAAAAAAAAAAGAAAAAGTATAAATTAGTTATATAAAATAATCCTTAATAAATAATTTTTATATATATTTTTTTATAATATATTTTAAAACAAAAAAAAATATATTAATTAAACTTTTTTTTTAATAAAAAATTTTTTTCATATATATATAATTGTTTTTCTATAAATAAATAAATAAATATATTATTATTATATATATAATATATATTAATATATATTTTTTATATAATAAATATAAAAAATATATTTATATAATAATATTATTGACACAATTATAATAATTTCTCTTTCTTTCTTTACTCAAATAAAGCTGAAAGCTTAAAGCTTTATATATATAAGTTATACCTCTTCTTTTTTTTTTTTATTTCTTAAAAAAAAAAAAAAAATATTATTAAATATAAAAAACAAAATAAAATCAACTATAACTAATCCTTAGCTTATGTAAAATCATAATTACTTTTATACTTTTATATTATTGATTTTAAATAAGTTTTCATAATAAAGTATTTATTTCTAATTAAATTTTTATAAAATATAAAATAAAAGGAAAAAAAAAAAAAAAAGATTAATAAATAATTAATAAAAATTATATTTAATCCTTAATATAATATAATATATTTTTATTATAGAATAATTCAAAATAGCAATATTAATAAAATAATAAATTATAATTTGATCCATTCATTACTTTCTTTAAAAAAAAATAACAAATAAATGATGAATAAATTTTATTAATAGTAAAAATTGTTTTAATTGAATTCAATTTATCTAAAACTATATAAAAAGATTACTAACATTAAGATGATAAGAAAAAAAAAAAAAAGTATATAATTATTATTATAAAATAAAATAATTACTTTTTCTCTAAAATTCTTATCATGTTTCTATAAAATAATTTTTATATTATTATTATTATTTTTTTTCAGGAATACATTTTTTCATTCATTCTTATTTATTTATTTATTTATTTATTTATTTATTTATTTATTTATTTATTTATTTATTTATTTATTTATTAAGAATATAAAGTTTTTAAATTGTATTAATAATACAATAAAATATATATTAATATATAATATTTTTTTATTTTATTGTTATTTTATATAATATATTTGTTTATAATTTTATTTAATAAAACAAAATAGTATAAAGTCTAATTAATATAAAAATTAGCCTCTTTTAAATAATATTAAGTTGTCTCTACATATTTCACATATATTAATATTTAATTTAATTAATGTATATTTAAATATATCAAAAAATTATTTAATGAATACAAACAATTTAATTAAAATTTTAATTATTTAATATATTAACCAAATAATTAATATAATAATAATAAATTTATTAAAATTATATTAAATTATAAATATATATATAATTTAAATATTATAATTAATTCTAATATATTATATCATTATATTTATTTCAATATTTTTTGAATATTAAATTAAAAATAATATAGCATAATATGTTACAAAATACATTATAATATATTATCAATGATTTAATTATTTAATTCTATTATTTTAAAATTTTAGTTTCCTTTTTTATACTACCTAAAGATTTACTATGAAAACAAAAAGGAGAAAAAAAAAAAAATATACTAATAATTATTATTTAATCATGTTTTGAAATAATATCAATTAATACATACATTTAATTAATTGATTTTATTATTATTCATTACTTAATTAATTATAATAAAATATATAGCAATATATACAGCATATATTATTTAATATATAAATTATATAATATTATTTAAATAATATATACATCTATTTATGAATAATATATGATTTAATAATAATAATAAATTATAATTAATTAATATATTATAATAATAAATATAATATTCTATTAAATATATTATTCTCATTATCTTCCTTTCTTTAAATATTGTTTAACAAGTCATTCAAGTCACACACACACACCTATTATTATTAATATTTAATAATAATTAATAATACTAATATTAATTATTAATAATATTAAACAGTTAATACCATTATTATAATATTTATTATTAATCATATTAAACAGTTAATACCATTATTATTTATTTTTTATTATTAATATTATTTATTATTATTATTTAATAATTATTATTATTATTAATTATTATTTTTATTATTTAATAATTATTATTATTATTATTATTTATTATTATTATTTATTATTTATTATTTAATAATAATTATTAATAAATTATTATTATTATTATTATTTATTATTATTATTTATTATTTATTATTATTTATTATTTATTATTTATTATTATTTATTATTTATTATTATTATTATATATTATATATTATTTATTATTATTATTATTATTATTATTATTATTATTATTATTATTATTATTATTATTATTATTTAATAATTATTAATATTATTAATTATTATTATTATTTATTATTAACTATTATTATTATCATTATATTAATTTAATGTTAAAAGAGGTTAATATAAGAGGTGTCATAAATAATAAAAATAAAAATAATAATGACAATCATGATAAAATAATTGTTATTATTAATATAATAATATTTTTAAAGATAATAATTTCAAAAAAAAAAAATGATATTGAAAACATAATTTCGTTGTTTATATTTTTTTTTATTTATCTTGAAAGAATTCATTTTTGTTTTTTTTTTATATTAAAAAAAAAAAACTAAACCCCGACAACTTTTTTTATTAATATTTTTATCATAATAATATCTCATTAAAAAAAAAAAAAAATACATACATTAAGATTAAATGATAAATAAAATATAAAAATTAAAAGTTTATTTTATGAAAAAAAAATGTATAAATAACTAATATACTATAAAAGAGTTGAATTTTATTATTATTTAAATAATTAAATTATTTATAATATTTAATATTAAAGGAAATAGAATAAACCAAAAAAAAAAAAAAAAAAAAAAAAAAAAAAAGAAATTAAATATATATATATTTCTTTTAAGTATAAAATAAAATAATTATAAAATAACTTTTTTTTAGTAAATACAAAGAAAAAAAAGTTTAGGATTAATATTAATAGTTTATAGTTGTGTGTTGTTGTGATGATGAATTTTTTATAAGATATTTTTATATATTTTTTTTTATATAAAAGAAATTAAATTAAATTAAATTAAATTAAATTTATTTAATGATTATTCATTAATTCATTCATTTATATTTTACAATTGATAATTTTTAAACTTTATTATTTATTAATTAAAATTTTTTTTGTAAAATAAATTAAAAAGCTTAAAAAATAATGAATTAAAGTTAGAGAATAATAAATTAAAGTAATCTAAATAAATAAAATACATAATTTACCATTTATTATAAATTAATTTTAATATTTTATTTTGATATATGATACATTTATTGTATTACATTATAATATATATAATTATATCATTATAATATATTATTCTTATTTTATAATAAAAAATGAAGTAACCATTCCAAATTTCATTAAAGTAAAAAAACCACGATTTTTTTTTTAAAAAAAAAATAAAGATATTTATTAAATTGGTAATGAATATAAATGTAATATATTAAATATATTACACCATATATTATAATATATTATATTATATAAACATCTTATTAAAATATATAAAAATGATATATTTTAATTGACATTAAACCCAAAAAAATGGAAGAATTCATTAATCTTTAATAATTTCATCTTGAAGAAAATTTAATAATATTTAATAATATTTAATAAGTTAATTAAGATGAAATTATTAAAGATTAATATATAATAAAATTATTATTTATTTTTTGAAAAAAAAAAAAAAAAAAAAAAAATTAATAACAAAATTTAAAAATCATTATCATTTTAATATTTTTTATCTTTTGAATATAAAAATATTTATCTAATTTTTTTTGGTTAATATTTTTAAAAAAATATTAAAATGATTTTAGTGGGAAATTATTAATACTAAAATAATTGTATAATATTATATAATTATATTTGATATATGTATTTGATTAAAATTATAAAAAAATATATGATTATCTTTTAAATTATTAAATGGTCTTTAATTTTTTAAAAAAAAAAAAAAAAAAAAAAAAAAAACTCTTCCAATTTAATTTCTCGATAACCAATATAATAATATGTATTATTAATATTCAAATAAATTATTCTTATGGTTTAAATAAAAACATTAAAAAGTATAAAAAGGAAAAGAAAAGACTTAGAAAAAAATATTCATAAAAATTCATAAGAAAAAAAAAACTTGTAATAATAATTAATTATATAAAAAAAATATAAAAAAAAAATTAACAATGAAATTCTATTCTGCTTTAGCCTTTTTTCTTACTTTGTACCATGTTAGTATTAAGTAATCCAATTAGATCTACAGAAGAAACCGAAAATAAATTAATAAAAAAAAAAAAAGAGCTAAATTTCCTCAATCAATAATTGATGCTCTTAATGCCGTAGTTAAAGTTGGAAATGAACTTGGTAAAACAGTTAAAGAAATGCAAAAAAAAAAAAGAAGCACAAAGACGAGAAAAGTGTCGTGAAAAAAATTATAATAATTATTTAAATTGCTTAATGAATACTTTTCATCCAGCACCAGTATGTTCAATATATCTAGATAATTGTTAAATGAAAGAAAAAAAAACTTGATTATTATAATAATAAATAAAACCAATTTATAAAAAAATAAAATTACAATATGAAGATAAAATAAAGAAATGATAAAAAAAAAAGGAAAATAAAATGAAGAAATAATAATAATAATAATAATAATAATAATAATAATTAAAAAAAAAAGGAAATATTAATAAATTTTTTATAAAATTTTATTAATAAAAAGTTATGATAAAATTTAAATTCTATTTCACATAATGAAATTAATTCAAAAATATCAATACAATTTTTTTGATAATATTTGTTTTTAGTTTTAAAATAGAAATAATTATTTATATAAATATCATAATTTTATTATTATTACTATTAATTATTGTTATATGAGTAAACAATATAAAAATAATTAATTATTTATTGAAAAAAATAAAATAAAATAAAATAGAATAGAATAAAATAGAATAGAATAAAATAGAATAGAATAAAATAGAATAAAATAAAATAGAATAAAATAAAATAGAATAAAATAATAAATATAAATAAATTAATAAATAAATAAATAAATAAATTTAAATTATTGTTTTGTCTTATTATTTGAACTGTGAAATTGTTATTTAATTCTTTTAAGATAATAATTTTATAAATAATATGAAAGTTTTGTTTTAGTAGAAAATTATATATATAAATTTAAAAAATTGTGAAAGAATATAATATATTACCTATTCATCAAGTAATTGGAATTGTTTTTGGACCTTTAGCTAATGTATAACAATTTTTAATTAACATACAGAATTTGGATATTTATTTTATTTTCAAAAATATTTCTATTGACAAACAATTATTATTAATAATTTAATATTTTCTAGTTAACTTAAGTTTATTTAAATATTTTTAAATTTTAATTTGAAAAATAAATTTATATAAAAAATCATCATGTATTATATATTTATAATATATTTTTATTTACTTATTTAATTATTATTATTATTATTATTATTATTATTATTATTATTATTATTGAATATAAAGATTCTGGCAAATTAATTTGATATCACAAATATATACATTCTTTTAAAAAAAAAAAAAAAAAAAAATAGTTAAAAAAAATTATTGATAAAAGTTAAAAAACTATTACAGAACAATATATATATATATATATAAAATTATAATTTTGAAATTTATTATTAAAAAAAAAATTATATTTTCTATATTATATCAAAGTACAAAAATAATATATAAGTATAATTATATATAAATAAGTTTTTATTAAGAATACAAAACTTTAAAACTTTTTGAATAATTACAATAAATCTGTTAAAATGTATGTTACATATAAATAATATTTTAATGTAGGTTAATTATATATAAATAATAAACATTTAAATAATACAATTAATAATTAAATATTAATAAAAGATACTTATAAAGTATTTTTTAACTACTTTATTTCTCTATTTTTAATGTAAACATTATATTAAAAAACTTATTAAATAAAAAATTAATTTTAAAATTAATTTTAAATTGATGGATGGATTCTGTTGAATATTCTATTTCGTAGATCAAATAATATTTTGAATATTTTAATAAAATTATAATTTTAATATAAATAAAAAAAAAAAAATTTTTTTTTCCATAACATATAAAAAGGGAGATAAAAAAAGATCATCCAAAACTTTTTATTTGCTTTTCTTTTTTTATTAAAATAAAAATTCTAGACTTTTTCTTAGTTTAGTTCTACTAAACATCATTAAAAAGTATAAAAAGGAAAAGAAAAGACTGAGAAAATAAAGTTCGTAAAAATTCATAAAAAAAAATACTTATAATAATAATTAATTATATAAAAAAAATAATTAATAAAAAAAAAAAAAATTAAAAATGAAATTCTATTCTGCTTTAGTCTTTTTCATACTTTGTACTATGTTAGTATTAAGTAATCCAATTAGATCTACAGAAGAAACCGAAAATAAATTAATAAAAAAAAGAGCTAAAATTCCTCAATCATTAATTGATGCTGTAAATGACGTGGCTAACCTTGGAAATGAACTTGGTAAAGCAGCTAAAGATTTGGAAGAAGAAGAAAGAAAAAAAAAGTGTCGTGAAAAAAATCAAGATGATTATAATAGTTGCGTAAGTCGTAGTAATTTAGATAGTTTCTGTATGAGACATCTACAAAAAGTTTGTTAAATGGAAGAAGAAAAAAAAAACTTGATTATTATAATAATAGATAAAACCAATTTATAAATAAAATAAAATTACAATATGAAGATAAAATAAAAAAATGATAAAAAAAAAATAAAAAAGGAAAATAAAATGAAGAAATAATAATAATAATAATAATAATAATAATAATAATAGTAACTAAAAAAAAAAAAAAAAAAAAAAAGAAAATATTAATAAATATTTTATAAAATTTTATTAATAAAAAGTTATGATGATAAAATTTAAATTCTATTTCATATAATAAAATTAATTCAAAAATATCAATACAATAAAAACTATTCTTTTGATAATATTTGTTTTTAGTTTTAAAATAGAAATAATTATTTATTAAATATCATAATTTTATTATTATTATTATTATTATTATTATATGAGTAAACAATATAAAGATAATTAATAATTTATTTAAAAAATAAAAAAAATAAAATAAAATAAAATAAAATAAAATAGAATAGAATAAAATAGAATAAAATAGAATAAAATAAAATAAAATAAAATAAAATAAAATAAAATAAAATAAAATAAAATAAAATAAAATAAAATAAAATAAAATAAAATAAAATAAAATAAAATAAAATAAAATAAAATAAAATAAAATAAAATAAAATAAAATAAAATAAAATAAAATAAAATAAAATAAAATAAAATAAAATAAAATAAAATAAAATAAAATAAAATAAAATAAAATAAAATAAAATAAAATAAAATAAAATAAAATAAAATAAAATAAAATAAAATAAAATAAAATAAAATAAAATAAAATAAAATAAAATAAAATAAAATAAAATAAAATAAAATAAAATAAAATAAAATAAAATAAAATAAAATAAAATAAAATAAAATAAAATAAAATAAAATAAAATAAAATAAAATAAAATAAAATAAAATAAAATAAAATAAAATAAAATAAAATAAAATAAAATAAAATAAAATAAAATAAAATAAAATAAAATAAATGAATAAATAAAATAAAATAAATGAATAAGTAAATAAATGAATAAATAAAATAAAATAAATGAATAAGTAAATAAATAAATAAATTTAAATTACTGTTTTTGACTTATTTTAATATTTGAACTGTGAAATTGTTATTTAAGTTTTTTAAGATAATAATTTTATAAATAATATGAAAGTTTGGTTTTAGTAGAAAATTATATATATATATATAAATTTAAAAAATTGTGAAAGAATATAATATATTACCTATTCATCAATTAATTGGAATTATTTTTAGACCTTTAGCTAATGTATAACAATTTTTAATTTACATACAGAATTTGGATATTTATTTTATTTTCAAAAATATTTCTCTTGACAAACAATTATTATTAATAATTTAATATTTTCTATTAAACTTAAGTTAATTTTATTTAAATATTTTAAATTTAAAATTGAAAAATAAATTTATATAAAAAATCATCATGTATTATATATTTATAATATATTTTTATTATTATTATTATTATTATTATTATTATTATTATTATTATTATTATTATTATTATTATTATTATTATTATTATTATTGAATCTAAAGATTCTAGCATATTAATTTGATATTAACATATATATACATTCTTTTAAAAAAGAAAAAGAAAAAAAATAGTTAAAAAATATTATTGATAAAAGATAAAAATTTATTACAGAAAAAAAAAAAAAAATATATATATATATATATATATAAAAATAAAAATAAAATAGAAAAAAATTAAAATTTGGAAATTTAATAATTATTAAAAAAAAAAAAAAAAAGAAAATTCTATATTTTATCTTATCAAAATACAAAAATAATATAATTATATATTAACAGTCAGTTAATTGGGTTTAATAATTATGTCAATTATATATAAATAGGTTTTTATTAAGAATATAAAACTTTAAAACTTTTTAAATAAAATACAATAAATCTGTTAAAATGTATGTTACATATAAATAATATTTTAATGTAGGTTAATTATTTTTATATAATAAATATTTAAATAATACAATTAATAATTAAATATTAATAAAAGATACTTATAAAGTATTTTTTTAATTATTTTATTTAACTATTTTTAATGTAAATCTTATATTAAAAAACTTAACAAATAAATTAAAAAATTAATTTTAAAATTAATTTTAAATTGATGGATGGATTCTGTTGAATATTCTATTTCGTAGATCAAATAAAATTTTTAATATTTTAATAAAATTATAAATAAATAAAAATAGTTAAATAAAATAATTTTAATATAAATAAATAAAATAAAATTTATTTTTCAATAACATATAAAAAGGGAGATAAAAAAAGATCATCCAAAACTTTTTATTTGCTTTTCTTTTTTTTATTAAAATATAAATTCTATACTTTTTCTTAGTTTAATTCTACTAAACATCATTAAAAAGTATAAAAAGGAAAAGAAAAGACTGAGAAAATAAAGTTCGTAAAAATTCATAAAAAAAAAAAAAAACAAACTTATAATAATAATTAAATTATATAAAAAAAATAATTAATAAAAAAAAAAAAAAATTAAAAATGAAATTCTATTCTGCTTTAGTCTTTTTCATACTTTGTACTATGTTAGTATTAAGTAATCCAATTAAATCTACAGAAGAAACCGAAAATAAATTAATAGAAAAAAGAGCTAAAATTCCTCAATCATTAATTGATGCTGTAAATGGCGTGGCTAACCATGGAAATGAACTTGGCAATGCAGTTAAAGTTTCGGAAGAAGAAAAAAGAAAAGAAAAGTGTCGTGAAAAAAATAGAGATGATTATAATAATTGCGTAAAATATAGTAATTTAGAACAATATTGTATGAAGTTTCAAAAAATTGTTTGTTAAATGGAAGAAGAAAAAAACTTGATTATTATAATTAATAAATAAAACCAATTTATAAATAAATTAAAATTACAAAATGAAGATAAAATAAAAAATAGTAAAAAAAAATAAAGAAATAATAATAATAATAATAATAATAATAATTAAAAAAAAAAGAAAATATTAATAAATATTTTATAAAATTTTATTAATAAAAAGTTATGATAATATTTAAATTCTATTTCATATAATAAAATTAATTCAAAAATGTCAATACAATAAAAACTATTCTTTTAATAATATTTGTTTTTAGTTTTAAAATAGAAATAATTATTTATTAAATATCATAATTTTATTATTATTATTATTATTATTATTATTATTATTATATGAGTAAACAATATAAAAATAATTAATTATTTATTGAAAAAATAAAATAAAATAAAATAAAATAAAATAAAATAAAATAAAATAAAATAAAATAAAATAAAATAAAATAAAATAAAATAAAATAAAATAAAATAAAATAAAATAAAATAAAATAAAATAAAATAAAATAAAATAAAATAAAATAAAATAAAATAAAATAAAATAAAATAAAATAAAATAAAATAAAATAAAATAAAATAAAATAAAATAAAATAAAATAAATGAATAAATAAAATAAAATAAATGAATAAGTAAATAAATAAATAAATAAAATAAAATAAATGAATAAGTAAATAAATAAATAAATTTAAATTACTGTTTTTGACTTATTTTAATATTTGAACTGTGAAATTGTTATTTAAGTTTTTTAAGATAATAATTTTATAAATAATATGAAAGTTTGGTTTTAGTAGAAAATTATATATATATATATAAATTTAAAAAATTGTGAAAGAATATAATATATTACCTATTCATCAAGTAATTGGAATTGTTTTTGGACCTTTAGCTAATGTATAACAATTTTTAATTTACATACAGAACTTGGATATTTATTTTATTTTCAAAAATATTTCTCTTGGCAAACAATTATTATTAATAATTTAATATTTTCTAGTGAACTTAAGTTAATTTTATTTAAATATTTTAAATTTTAATTTGAAAAATAAATTTATATAAAAAATCATCATGTATTATTATTATTATTATTATTATTATTATTATTATTATTTAAATCTAACGATTCTAGCACATTCCATTTGATATTACATATATATACATTCTTTTAAAAAAGAAAAAGAAAAAAAAATAGTTAAAAAATATTATTGATAAAAGATAAAAAATTATTACAGAAAAAAAAAAATATAAATATATATATATATAAAAATAAAAATAAAATAGAAAAAAATTAAAAATTTTAAATTTAATATTTATTAAAAAAAAAAAAAAAAGAAAATTCTATGTTTTATTAAGTACAAGAATAATATTAACAGTCAATTAATTGGGTTTAATAATTATGTCAACTTTATTATTATATTTTATGATATGATAAAGTGTTACAAATATTTAAATTATAATAAATAGCATGCTTTTATACTATACAATGTGGCTCATACATTAAATTTAATACAATACATTTTAATACATTTTAACACATATTTCACATATTCTAACAATATATAATTATATATAAATAGGTTTTTATTCAGAATATAAAACTTTAAAACTTTTCTGAATAAAATACAATAAATCTGTTAAAATGTATGTTACATATAAATAATATTTTAATGTAGGTTAATTATATATAAATAATAAACATTTAAATAATACAATTAATAATTAAATATTAATAAAAGATACTTATAAAGTATTTTTTTAATTATTTTATTTAACTATTTTTAATGTAAATCTTATATTAAAAAACTTAACGACAAATTAAAAAATTAAATGATTTTAAATTGATGGATGAATTCTGTTGAATCTATTTCATAGATCAAAAAAAAATTTTCAATATTAAATAAAATTATTTAAAAAAAAATTTTTTTTTATCTATTTATATTAAAAATTATAACATAAAACAAGGAGATAAAAAAAAATTTTTTTTTTTTAAATAACATAAAACAAGGAGATTAAAAAAGATCATCCAAAACTTTTTATTCGTTTTTCTTTTTTTATTAAAATAAAAATTCTAAACTTTTTTTTAGTTTGATTCTACTAAACATCATTAAAAAATATAAAAAGGAAAAGAAAAGACTGAAAAAAAAATATTCATAAAAATTCATTAAAAAAAAACTTATAATAATAATTAATTATATAAAAAAAATAATTAATAAAATAAAAAAAAAAAAATTAACAATGAAATTCTATTCTGTATTAGCCTTTTTCTTACTTTGTACTATGTTAGTATTAAGTAATCCAATTAGATCTACAGAAGAAACCGAAAATAAATTTATAGAAAAAAGAGCTTTTACTGACTATGTAATGGAGACTTATAAAAAACTTATTTACGTTATAGGTAAAGCTAGTGATGCTAATGCAAAACAAAAAGAAAAAGAAAGAAAAGAGTGTATTAGAAGAAAAGAATATGATTATAACAATTGCATAGCGGGTACCAGTGATGTCAGATATTGTTCAAGTATTCAACAAAAAAATTGTTAAATGGAAGAAGAAGAAAAAAAAACTTGATTATTATAATAATAGATAAAACCAATTTATAAATAAATTAAAATTACATTATGAAGATAAAATAAAAAAATAGTAAAAAAAATTAAGAAATAATAATAATAATAATTAAAAAAAAAAAAAGGAAATATTAATAAATTTTTTATAAAATTTTATTAATAAAAAGTTATGATGAAATTTAAATTCTATTTCACATAATGAAATTAATTCAAAAATGTCAATACAATAAAAACTATTGTTTTGATAATATTTGTTTTTAGTTATAAAATGGAAATAATTATTTATTAAATATCATAATTTTATTATATTATTTATTGAAAAAATAGAATAAAATAAAATAAAATAGAATAAAATAAAATAAAATAAAATAAAATAAAATAAAATAAAATAAAATAAAATAAAATAAAATAAAATAAAATAAAATAAAATAAAATAAAATAAAATAAAATAAAATAAAATAAAATAAAATAAAATAAAATTGAATATGATAAAATAAAATAAATTAATAAATAAATAAATAAATTAATTTAAATTATTGTTTTTGTCTTATTATTTGAACTGTGAAATTGTTATTTAAGTTTATTAAGATAATAATTTTATAAATAATATGAAAGTTTGGTTTTAGTAGAAAATTATATATTTATATATATATAAATTTAAGAAGTTGTGAAAGAATATAATATATTACCTATTCATCAAGTATTTGGAATTGTTTTTGGACCTTTAGCTAATGTATAACAATTTTTAATTGACATATACAGAATTTGGATATTTATTTTATTTTCAAACATATTTCTCTTGACAGACAATTATTATTCATAATTTAATATTTTCTAGTAAACTTAAATTGATTTTATTAAAATACTTTTAAATTTTAAATTGAAAAATAAATTTATATAAAAAATCATCATGTATTATATATTTATAATATATTTTTATTTATTTAATTATTATTATTAACTATTTATTATTATTATTTATTATTATTATTTATTATTATTATTTATTATTATTTATTATTTATTATTACTATTTATTATTATTATTATTATTATTATTATTATTATTTTGAAATTTTATATTTATTAAAAAAAAAAAAAAAAATTCTATATTATATCAAAATACAAAAATAATATAATTAAATAATTATATATAAATATGTTTTTATTAAGAATATAAAACTTTAAAACTTTTTGAATAAAATACAATAAATCTGTTAAAATGTATGTTACATATAAATAATATTTTAATGTAGGTTAATTATAATAAACATTTAAATAATATAATTAATAATTCAATATTAATAAAAGATACTTATAAAGTATTTTTTAACTACTTTATTTAACTATTTTTAATGTAAATCTTATATTAAAAAACTTAACTAACAAATTAAAAAATGATAAATAATTAAATTAATAAATAATAATTAATTATAATGCCTGATTTTTAGGTTAAATCAAAAATAACCTAAAACTTATCAAAGATCAATTAAACAATTTACCAAAAATTTACAACCAAATTAACTTTAGTTTCTAGAAAGATATAATAAAACTTAATTTATCAAAATTAAATTTTATTTAATAAATATTATTAAATAAAATTCATAACTTCGAGAAATTACTTTTATTATTAATAAAAATAATAAATTACACTTTAAAAGTAAACAGAACACAAAATGAATATTTTAGACAATGTTTTTAATACTTTTATTAAAATAAAATAAATATTATTATTAATAATTATTATAAAATTATAAATTAAAACACTTTAATAATATAACATGACTTTAAAATAATTCTTAATTATTCTTTATAATATAATAATAATTCTAAATTAAAAAATAACAATTAATTTTATTTAAAATTAATAAACAAACTTGTTTATTTTATTATTCTAAATACTTCTTTTATTAATACTTTAATTATTTTCTATATTCTAAATCATTCTTTTATTAATATTTTATATTTATTATTTTATTCTATTTGTTTATTTTATTAATTATTTTATTATAAATAATTATTCTTTTATTTCTTTTATTGTAAATAGTTTAATTTTCAAGAAAAATATAAATAACTGTAAATATTTCATGTAAATTTTTTCTCTTTGCTAATTACAACATAGAATTAGTCATATTAAATAATTAAAACATAGTTTAGTTTTTAAAATTGTTTAGTTTAATAATTTTTAAATAATAAAAAATTATAATAATATTCAAAGATTAAAAATAGTAATCAAAGAATAGTTATATTTCTAATTTTAATTAATTTTTTTTTAAAATTTATTTCAAATAAATAAAATTAATAAAACATTTTAATAATAGAACAATTTTTATTGTGTTTCTAATAAAACAAATTTTTGTGTAAAACGAATAATTTAGACAATCATTCAAAAAGGACATAAATATTATCACTTTTCTTAGTTATAAGAAATTAAGGTAATATTTACATATGTTTCAAAAATTAATTTTAAAATGGATTTTAAATTGATGGATGGATTCTGTTGAATATTCTATTTCATTGATCAAATAAAATTTTTAATATTAAATAAAATTATAATTTTAATATAAAAAAAAAAAAATTTTTTTTTTTCACAAACATAAAACAATGGAGATAAAAAAAGATTATCCAAAACTTTTTTTATTCGTTTTTCTTTTTTTATTAAAATAAAATTCTAAAATTTTTCTTAGTTTTATTCTACTAAACAACATTAAAAAGTATAAAAAGGAAAAGAAAAGACTGAGAAAAAAATATTCGTAAAAATTCATAAAAAAAAAACTTATAATAATAATTAAATATATGAAAAAAAATAATTTATAAAAAAAAAAAAAAAAAAAATACAAAAAAAAACAATGAAATTCTATTCTGTTTTAGCCTTTGTACTATGTTAGTATTAAGTAATCCAATTAGATCTACAGAAGAAACCGAAAATAAATTAATAGAAAAAAGAGCTAATAATTTTCCTCAATCAATAATTGATGCTGCTAATGCCATGGCTAACATTGCAAAGGAACTTAATAAAACTAATGCAAAACAAAAAGAAGAACAAAGAAAAAAAAAGTATCGTGAAAGAAATGAAGATGATTATAACAGTTGTATGAAAGGTACTGGTAATTTCATACATTGTCGATATTATCTACTAAAAGTTTGATAAATGAAAGAAGAAAAAAAAACTTGATTATGATAATAATAAATAAAACCAATTTATAAATAAAATAAAATTACAATATGAAGATAAAATAAAGAAATGATAAAAAAAATAAAAATAAAAATAAAAATAAAAATAAAAATAAAATGAAGAAATAATAATAATAATAATAATAATAACTAAAAAAAAAGGAAATATTAATAAATATTTTATAAAATTTTATTAATAAAAAGTTATGATAAAATTTAAATTCTATTTCATATAATAAAATTAATTCAAAAATATCAATACAATAAAAACTATTTTGTTGATAATATTTGTTTTTAGTTTTAAAATAGAAATAATTTTTATATATATATCATATTTTTATTATATTATTATTATTATTGTTGTTGTTGTTGTTGTTGTTGTTGTTGTTGTTGTTATATGAGTAAACAATATAAAAATAATTAATTATTTATTTAAAAAATAAAATAAAATAAAATAAAATAAAATAAAATATAATAAAATAAAATAAAATAAAATATAATAAAATAAAATAAAATAAAATAAAATAAAATAAAATAAAATAAAATAAAATAAAATAAAATAAAATAAAATAAAATAAAATAAAATAAAATAAAATAAAATAAAATAAAATAAAATAAAATAAAATAAAATAAAATAAAATAAAATAAAATAAAATAAAATAAAATAAAATAAAATAAAATAAAATAAAATAAAATAAAATAAATGAATAAATAAAATAAAATAGAATAAAATAAATAAATAAATAAATAAATTAATTTAAATTATTGTTTTTGTCTTATTATTTGAACTGTGAAATTGTTATTTAATTATTTTAAGATAATAATTTTATAAATAATATGAAAGTTTGGTTTTAGTAGAAAATTATATGTATATATAAAAATTTAAAGAATTGTGAAAGAATATAATATATTACCTATTCATCAATTAATTGGAATTGTTTTTGGACCTTTAGCTAATGTATAATAATTTTTAATTGACATATACAGAACTTGGATATTTATTTTATTTTCAAAAATATTTCTTTTGACAAACAATTAATATTAATAATTTAACATTTTCTAGTAAACTTAAATTGATTTTATTTAAATATTTTTTAAATTTTAAATTTAAAAATAAATTTATATAAAAAATCATCATGTATTATATATTTATAATATATTTTTATTATTATTATTTTTAAATATTTATTATTATTATAATTATTTTTAAATATTTATTTTATTTATTATTATTATTATTTATTATTATTATTATTTATTATTATTATTATTATTATTATTACTGCGTCGACGTCAAATCGATAAGACATAATAATATCTCGAATCGCGATGTTATTTCAACCACAGGGCCTTCGGAGTCATCTTTTTTTACTAGAAATGATGAATATTGCCCAAGGGAGAGTTTAGTGGACACCACACTATCTTTAATTCAGATGTTACTTCTTTGTTTTATATTATTTTACCATTTAGAGAGGAGTGAAATCCGAACAGTATCCTACACTGAAATTATAATTATTTCAGAAATTTATTATATTTTTCTTTATATTAAATTATGTTATAGATTTTTTTTAGATAGATATTTTTTCTTTTAATCTATTTTATTTATGTACTTAATCTAAATGTATTAATAACGATTTTATTATAAATAAAAACATGGAAGTGTATTCTCTTCCTTTAGTCTAAAAAAAAAAAAAAATTACTATTATTACTATTATTACTATTATTACTATTATTACTATTATTACTATTATTATTATTATTATTATTTATTATTATTATTATTTTATTATTATTTTATTATTATTATTCTTATTATTATTATTAGGGAAGTGTGCATTTCGGCAATGTATTTCGTAAATGTATCGCGCATTAAAATAACGTATTATTTAAATGTATTATATTGTGGCTTATAAATTAAATTAATAAAAAATTTATTATATTATTAAAATCAATATTTTATTTATTATTGATTTATGTATATGAAACCAATTTATTAGTGCATCTTCTTTTTATTAATATTTCTTTTTTTTTTATTTAACTTATGAAATAAATAAAATATTAAGTGAAATTTAAAATTTATATTTATAATTCTTTAAATTATGAAATAAATAAAATATTAAGTGAAATTTAAAATTTATATTTATAATTCTTTAAATTATGAAATAAATAAAATATTAAGTGAAATTTAAAATTTATATTTATAATTCTTTAAATTATGAAATAAATAAAATATTAAGTGAAATTTAAAATTTATATTTATAATTCTTTAAATTATGAAATAAATAAAATATTAAGTGAAATTTAAAATTTATATTTATAATTCTTTAAATTATGAAATAAATAAAATATTAAGTGAAATTTAAAATTTATATTTATAATTCTTTAAATTATGAAATAAATAAGAAATGCTTTAATATACAAGTGCTAGTATATAAACTCTCTTAAAAAATTTTATATAAATGTGGCGTTAAAAATATTTATATAAATTTACAATATAAAATGTGGCGTAAAGGACCATTCAATGCAAAAAATTTCATGTACATTGCCGAAATGCTACACTCAGTTATTATTATTATTATTATAATTTTGAAATTTATTATATATTATTTTTGTATTTTGATATAATATAGAATTTTTTTTTTAATAAGTATAATTATATATAAATAGGTTTTTATTAAGAATATAAAACTTTAAAACTTTTTTGAATAAATTACAATAAATCTGTTAAAATGTATGTTACATATAAATAATATTTTAATGTAGGTTAATTATTTTTATATAATAAATATTTAAATAATACAATTAATAATTAAATATTAATAAAAGATACTAATAAAGTATTTTTTAACTACTTTATTTAACTATTTTTAATGAAAATCTTATATTAAAAAACTTGACAAATAAATTAAAAAATTAATTTTAAATTGTTGGATGGATTCCGTTGAATATTCTATTTCATTTGATCAAATAAAATTTTTAATATTTTAATAAAATTATAATTTTAATATAAATAAATAAAAAAAAATTTTTTTTTTTCAAAAACATAAAACAAGGGAGATAAAAAAAATTATCCAAAACTTTTTATTCGTTTTTCTTTTTTATTGAAATAAAAAATTCTAAACATCATTAAAAAGTATAAAAAGGAAAAAAAAGACTGAAAAAAAAATATTCATTAAAATTTATAAAAAAAAAAACTTATTATAATAATTAATTATATAAAAAAAAATAATTAATAAAAAAAAAAAAAATTAAAAATGAAATTCTATTCTGCTTTAGCCTTTTTCTTACTTTGTACTATGTTAGTATTAAGTAATCCAATTAGATCTACAGAAGAAAGCGAAAATAAATTAATAGAAAAAAGAGCTAAAATTCCTCAATCATTAATTGATGCTCTAAATGGCGTGGCTAACCTTGGAAATGAACTTGGTAAAGCAGCTAAAGAAAAAGAAGAACAAAGAAAAGAAAAGTGTCGTGAAATATATCGTAATTATTATGATGGTTGTGTATTGAGTAAAGGTGATCCCATTGCATGTGCATTTTATAGACAATTACTATGTTAAATGAAAGAAGAAAAAAAACTTGATTATTATAATAATAAATAAAACAAATTTACAAATAAAATAAAATTACAATATGAAGATAAATAAAGAAATGATAAAAAAAAAAAAGAAATAATAATAA
>MCFG01000125.1:62500-72500 GCA_002104895.1 Anaeromyces robustus | reverse complement strand
TTTTATTTCATCAGTTTTTTAATTATTTTTTGTTTTTTTCTCCAGATTCCATTAATTCTCATTTCGTAATCATTGTAGGAAAAGGATTCTTCTTTTTTTAATATATAAATTAATTTAAAAAATGAAGATTTTTTTGGAAATAAATTATTTAAGTAATTATTAAAATATTCTGAAGCATTATTTGTTATATGCTCTATATTCTTATAATAATTCCAATAATTAGTATTATATTTATGTAAATAATTATTTTTAAAATATAATAGTTTTATTTATTTAATGATAACAGAACAAGTCCTTTTTTATATACAATTTTTAACAAAATATTATTTAAAAGATTATTAATAAAATAATATTTAATTTTATTTAATTATTTATGTATTTATTTATTTATATATTTATTATTTATTACAATAATTATTTATTTAATAATTATAATAGTTTTATTTATTTAATGATAACAGAACAAGTCCTTTTTTATAATACAATTTTTAACAAAATATTATTTAAAAGATTATTAATAAAATATTATTTTGATTTTATTTAGTTATTTATATATTTATTTATTTATTTTTGATAAATGTGGCTATAAAATATTTTATCATCAAGCCACATACAATAATGTACGATTCCGAAATGCACTTCTCCCCATATTTCACATATTCTAACATTATATAATTATATATAAATAGGTTTTTATTAAGAATATAAAACTTTAAAACTTTTTAAATAAAATACAATAAATCTGTTAAAATGTATGTTACATATAAATAATATTTTAATGTAGGTTAATTATATATAAATAATAAACATTTAAATAATACAATTAATAATTAAATATTAATATAAAGTATTTTTTAACTACTTTATTTCACTATTTTTAATGTAAATCTTATATTAAAAAACTTAACAAATAAATTAAAAAATTAATTTTAAAATGGGTTTTAAATTGATGGATGGATTCTGTTGAATATTCTATTTCATTTGATCAAATAAAAATTTTAATATAAAATAAGATTATAATTTTAATATAAAAAAAAAAAAAAAAAAATTTTTTTTTTCACAAACATAAAACAATGGAAATAAAAAAAGATTATCCAAAACTTTTTTTATTCGTTTTTCTTTTTTTATTAAAATAAAAATTCTAAAATTTTTCTTAGTTTTATTCTACTAAACAACATTAAAAAGTATAAAAAGGAAAAAAAAAGACTGAAAAAAAAATATTCATTAAAATTTATAAAAAAAAAAAACTTATAATAATAATTAATTATATAAAAAAAATAATTAATAAAAAAAAAAAATACGAAAAAAAAATTAACAATGAAATTCTATTCTGCTTTAGCCTTTTTCTTACTTTGTACTATGTTAGTATTAAGTAATCCAATTAGATCTACAGAAGAAACCGAAAATAAATTAATAGAAAAAAGAGCTAATAATATTTTTCAATATATATATGATACTGCTAATGCTTTTGTAAATAAATTTGGTAAAGAAGCTAATGAAAGAAAGTGTAATGAAAAAAAAGAAGAATATTATTTAAATTGCTTACAGAAATTTAATTATAATTATATATTATGTTCATGGTATCTAGATATAGAATGTTAAATAAAATAAGAAAAAAAAACTTGATTATTATAATAATAAATAAAACCAATTTATAAATAAAATAAAATTACAATATGAAGATAAAATAAAGAAATAATAAAAAAAAGGAAAATAAAAGAAGAAATAATAATAATAATAATAATAATAATAATAATAATAATAATAATAATAATTTAAAAAAAAAGAGGAAATATTAATAAATATTTTATAAAAAATTTTATCAATAAAAAGTTATGATGAAATTTAAATTCTATTTCACATAATGAAATTAATTCAAAAATATCAATACAATAAAACCTATTTTTTTGATAATATTTGTTTTTAGTTTTAAAATAGAAATAATTATTTATATATATATATAACATAATTTTATTATTATTATTATTATTATTATTATTATTATTATTAATTATTATTGTTATATGAATAAACAATATAAAAAATAATTAATTATTTATTGAAAAAATAAAATAAAATAAAATGAAATAAAATAAAATGAAATAAAATAAAATAAAATAAAATAAAATAAAATAGAATAAAATAAAATAAAATAAAATAAAATAAAATAAAATAAAATAAAATAAAATAAAATAAAATAAAATAAAATAAAATAAAATAAAATAAAATAAAATAAAATAAAATAAAATAAAATAAAATAAAATAAAATAAAATAAAATTGAATATGATAAAATAAAATAAATTAATAAATAAATAAATAAATTAATTTAAATTATTGTTTTTGTCTTATTATTTGAACTGTGAAATTGTTATTTAAGTTTATTAAGATAATAATTTTATAAATAATATGAAAGTTTGGTTTTAGTAGAAAATTATATATATATAAATTTAAGAAGTTGTGAAAGAATATAATATATTACCTATTCATCAAGTAATTGGAATTGTTTTTGGACCTTTAGCTAATGTATAACGATTTTTAATTGACATATAGAATTTGGATATTTATTTTATTTAATATTTCTCTTGACAAACAATTAATATAAATTTTCAAAAATATTTCTTATGACAAACAATTAATATTAATAATTTAACATCTTTTAGTAAACTTAAATTGATTTTATTTAAATATTTTTAAATTTTAAATTTAAGAAAAAAAATTTATATAAAAAATCATCATGAATTATATTTTTATAATATATTATTATTATTATTTTATTATTATTATTATTATTATTATTATTATTATAATTATTATTATTTTTTTTTGAATTTAAAGATTCTAGCATATTAATTTGATATTAAAATATATATACATTCTTTTAAAAAAGAAAAAGAAAAAAAATAGTTAAAAAAAATTATTGATAAAAGATAAAAAATTATTACCGAAAAAAAAAAAAAAAAAATATATATATATATATATATAAATAAAAATAAAATAGAAAAAAATTAAAATTTTGAAATTTAATATTTATTAAAAAAAAAAAAAAAAAAAAAGAAAATTCTATGTTTTATCAAAATACAAAAATAATATTAACAGTCAGTTAATTGGTTTTAATAATTATATCAACTTTATTATTATATTTTATAATAAAGAGTTACAAATATTTAAATTATAATAAATGACATGCTTTTATACTCATACAATGTGGCTCATACAATGTGGCTCATACATTAAATTTAATACAATACATTTTAATACATTTTAACACATATTTCATATATTCTAACATTATATAATTATATATAAATAGGTTTCTATTAAGAATATAAATCTTTAAAACTTTTTAAATAAATTACAATAAATCTGTTAAAATGTATGTTACATATAAATAATATTTTAATGTAGGTTAATTATATATAAATAATAAACATTTAAATAATACAATTAATAATTAAATATTAATAAAAGATACTTATAAAGTATTTTTTAATTATTTTATTTAACTATTTTTAATGTAAATCTTATATTAAAAAACTTAACAAATAAATTAAAAAATTAATTTTAAAATGGGTTTTAAATTAATGGATGGATTCTGTTGAATATATTTCATTTGCTCAAATAAAAATTTTAATATAAAATAAGATTATAATTTTAATATAAAAAAAAAAAAAAAAAAAATTTTTTTTTTCACAAACATAAAACAATGGAAATAAAAAAGATTATCCAAAACTTTTTTTATTTGTTTTTCTTTTTTTATTAAAATAAAAATTCTAAAATTTTTCTTAGTTTGATTCTACTAAACAACATTAAAAAGTATAAAAAGGAAAAGAAAAGACTGAGAAAAAAATATTCATAAAAATTCATAAAAAAAAAACTTATAATAATAATTAATTATATAAAAAAAAATAATTAATAAAAAAAAAAAAATAAAAAAAAAAAATAAAAATGAAATTCTATTCTGCTTTAGCCTTTTTCTTACTTTGTACTATGTTAGTATTAAGTAATCCAATTAGATCTACAGAAGAAACCGAAAATAAACTAATAGAAAAAAGAGCTAAAATTCCTCAATCGTTAATTGATTATGTTAAGGGTCATAATGGAGTAGCAGACCTTGGAAATGAACTTGGTAAAGCAGTTAAAGATTTGCAAAAAGAAAAAGATGAAAGAAATTGTATTGAAAAAAGAGAGGCTTATTATTTAGATTGCTTAAAGAAAACTAATTATTATTTTTTACCATATTGTTATATGTTTCTAGATATAAAATGTTAAATGAAAGAAAAAAAACTTGATTATTATAATAATAAATAAAACCAATTTGAAAATAAAATAAAATTACAATATGAAGATAAAATAAAGAAATAATAAAAAAAAGGAAAATAAAAGAAGAAATAATAATAATAATAATAATAATAATAATAATAATTTAAAAAAAAAAGAGGAAATATTAATAAATATTTTATAAAAAATTTTATCAATAAAAAGTTATGATGAAATTTAAATTCTATTTCACATAATGAAATTAATTCAAAAATATCAATACAATAAAACCTATTTTTTTGATAATATTTGTTTTTAGTTTTAAAATAGAAATAATTATTTATATATATATATATATATATATATAACATAATTTTATTTTTATTATTATTATTATTATTAATTATTATTATTGTTATATGAATAAACAATATAAAAAATAATTAATTATTTATTGAAAAAATAAAATAAAATAAAATGAAATAAAATAAAATAAAATAAAATAAAATAAAATAAAATAAAATAAAATAAAATAAAATAAAATAAAATAAAATAAAATAAAATAAAATAAAATAAAATAAAATAAAATAAAATAAAATAAAATAAAATAAAATAAAATAAAATAAAATAAAATAAAATAAAATAAAATAAAATAAAATAAAATAAAATAAAATAAAATAAAATAAAATAAAATAAAATAAAATAAAATAAAATAAAATAAAATAAAATAAAATAAAATAAAATAAAATAAAATAGAATTGAATATGATAAAATAAAATAAATAAATAAATAAATAAATAAATAAATTTAAATTATTGTTTATGTCTTATTTTAATATTTGAACTGTGAAATTGTTATTTAAGTTTTTTAAGATAATAATTTTATAAATAATATGAAAGTTTGGTTTAAGTAGAAAATTATATATATATATAAATTTAAAAAATTGAGAAAGAATATAATATATTACCTATTCATCTAGTAATTGGAATCATTTTTGGACCTTTAGCTAATGTATAACAATTTTTAATTAACATACAGAATTTGGATATTTCTTTTATTTTCAAAAATATTTCTCTTGGCAAACAATTATTATTAATAATTTAATATTTTCTAGTAAACTTAAGTTGATTTTATTTAAATATTTTCAATTTTAATTTGAAAAATAAATTTATATAAAAAATCATCATGTATTATATATTTATAATATATTATTATTATTATTATTAATTATTATTATTATTATTCAATATTATTATTATTATTATTATTATAATTATTATTATTATTATTATTATTATTTATTATTATTATTATTCAATATTATTATTATTATTATTATTATAATTATTATTATTATTATTATTATAATTATTATTATTATTATTATTATTATTATTATTATTATTATTATTATTATTATTATTATTAAAATTATTATTATTATTATTATTATTATTAATTATTATTATTATTATTATTATTAATTATTATTATTATTATTATTATTATTATTATTAATTATTATTTTGAAATTTAATAATTATTAAAAAAAATATATATATATATTCTATATTATATCAAAATACAATAATAATTTATAAATATAATAATATATAAATAGGTTTTTATTAAAATATAAAACTTTAAAACTTTTTTGAATAAAATACAATAAATCTGTTAAAATGTATGTTACATATAAATAATATTTTAATGTAGGTTAATTATATATAAATAATAAACATTTAAATAATACAATTAATAATTAAATATTAATAAAAGATACTTATAAAGTATTTTTTAATTATTTTATTTCACTATTTTTAATATAAACATTATATTAAAAAACTTGACAAATAAATAAAAAAATTAATTTTAAAATGGGTTTTAAATTGATGGATGGATGGAAAAATAATCTGTTCCATTGAATATTCTATTTCATAATCAAATAAAATTTTTAATATTTTAATAAAATTATAAATAAATAAAAATAGTTAAATAAAATAATTTTAATATAAATAAATAAAAAAAATTATTTTTTCAATAACATAAAAAAAGGGAGATAAAAAAAGATCATCCGAAACTTTTTATTTGTTTTTCTTTTTTATTAAAATAAAAATTCTAGACTTTTTCTTAGTTTGATTCTACTAAACATCATTAAAAAGTATAAAAAGAAAAAGAAAAGACTGAAAAAAAAAAGTTCGTAAAAATTCATAAAAAAAAATACTTATAATAATAATTAATTATATAAAAAAAAAACAACTTATAAAAAAAATTACAAGAAAAAAATATTCATAAAAAAAAAAAACTTATAATAATAATTAATTATATAAAAAAAAAATAATTAAAAAAAAAAATACAAGAAATAAATTAACAATGAAATTCTATTCTGTTTTAGCCTTTTTCTTACTTTGTACTATGTTAGTATTAAGTAATCCAATTAGATCTACAGAAGAAACCGAAAATAAATTAATAGAAAAAAGAGCTAAAATTCCTCAATCAATAATTGATTATCTTAACGGTTTTAATGGTGCAGTTAACACTCTAAATGAACTTGGTAAAGCTTATGCAAAAAAACAAGAAGAACTACAAAAAGCAGAGTGTATTAATAGAGCTGTTAATGATTTATCCATTTGCTTAAAGAGAACTGATTTTCATGAATTTTGTGAAAAGTATCAAAAAGCATTAGATGATTGTAAATATAATTTTAATAATAAATAAAACCAATTTATAAATAAAAAAAAATAAAATTATAATATAAAGATAAAATAAAGAAATAATAAAAAAGAAAAAAAGAAAAAAGAAAAAAGAAAAATAAAATTAAGAAATAATAATAATAATAATAATAATAATAATAATAACTAAAAAAAAAAAGGTAATATTAATAAATATTTTATAAATATTAATAAATATTTTATAAAAATTTTATTAATAAAAAGTTATGATAAAATTTAAATTCTATTTCATATAATAAAATTAATTCAAAAATGTCAATACAATAAAAACTATTTTTTTGATAATATTTGTTTTTAGTTTTAAAATGGAAATATTAGTTATATATATATCATAATTTTTTATTATTATTATTACTATTATATAAGTAAACAATATAAAAATAATTAATTATTTATTGAAAAAATAAAATAATATAAAATATAATAATATAAAGTAAAATAAATAAATAAATAAATAAATAAATAAATTTAAATTATTGTTTATGTCTTATTTTAATATTTGAACTGTGAAATTGTTATTTAAGTTTTTTAAGATAATAATTTTATAAATAATATGAAAGTTTGGTTTAAGTAGAAAATTATATATATATATATAAATTTAAGAAGTTGTGAAAGAATATAATATATTACCTATTCATCAAGTAATTGGAATCATTTTTGGACCTTTAGCTAATGTATAACAATTTTTAATTAACATATACAGAATTTGGATATTCATTTTATTTTCAAAAATATTTCGACAAACAATTAATATTAATAATTTAACATTTTCTAGTAAACTTTAATTGATTTTATTTAAATATTTTTAAATTTTAAATTGAAAAAAAAAAAAAATTTATATAAAAAATCATCATGTATTATATATTTATAATATATTTTTATTATTATTATTATTATTATTATTATTATTTATTATTATTATTATTATTTATTATTATTATTTATTATTATTATTATTATTATTATTATTTATTATTATTATTTATTATTATTATTTATTATTATTATTTATTATTATTTATTATTATTATTATTATTATTATTATTATTATTTATTATTATTATTATTTATTATTATTATTTATTATTATTATTATTTATTATTATTATTTATTATTATTATTTATTATTATTATTTATTATTATTATTTATTATTATTTATTATTATTATTATTATTATTATTATTATTATTATTATTATTATTTTTTATTATTATTTATTATTATTATTTTTTATTATTATTTATTATTAACTATTTATTATTATTATTTATTACTACTTATTATTATTATTAACTATTTATTATTATTTATTATTATTATTAACTATTTATTATTATTATTTTGAAATTGAATATTAAAAAAAAGAAAAAAAAAAGAAAATTCTATATTATATCAAAATTACAAAAATAATATATAAATATAATTATATATAAATATGTTTTTATTAAAATTATAATTTATTTTATTAAATAAAATTATAATTTTAATATAAATAACAAAAAAAAATTTTTTTTCAATAACATAAAAAAGGGAGACAAAAAAATTTTTTTATTTTTTCTAAACACAAAAAAAAATGTCCTCCAAAACTTTTTATTTGCTTTTCTTTTTTTATTAAAATAAAAATTCTAAACTTTTTCTTAGTTTGATTCTAATAAACATCATTAAAAAGTATAAAAGGAAAAGAAAAGAATGAAAAAAAAAATTCGTAAGAATTCATAAAAAAAAAACTTATAATAATAATTAATTATATAAAAAAAAATAATTAATAAAAAAAAAAATAAAAAAAAAAAAATAAAAATGAAATTCTATTCTGCTTTAGCCTTTTTCTTACTTTGTACTATGTTAGTATTAAGTAATCCAATTAGATCTACAGAAGAAACCGAAAATAAATTAATAGAAAAAAGAGCTAATAATTTTTTTCAATCATTAGCTGATACTGTTAATGGTGTAGTTAACGCTATAGATAAAATTGGTAAAGCAGCTAATAATTGGCAAGAAGAAAAAAAAAGAGAAGAGTGTATTAAAAAAAAAAACGAATATTATTTAGATTGCTTAAAGACAGTTAAATCTGAATTATTTATATGTTCACCGTATCAAGCAATAAAATGTTAAATGAAAGAAAAAAAACTTGATTATTATAATAATAAATAAAACCAATTTGAAAATAAAATAAAATTAAAATATGAAGATAAAATAAAGAAATGAAAAAAAAAAAGGAAAATAAAAGAAATAAATAATAATAATAATAATAATTTAAAAAAAAAGAGGAAATATTAATAAATATTTTATAAAAATTTTATCAATAAAAAGTTATGATAAAATTTAAATTCTATTTCATGTAATAAAATTAATTCAAAAATATCAATACAATAAAACCTATTTTTTGATAATATTTGTTTTTAGTTTTAAAATAGAAATATTAGTTATATATATCATAATTTTATTATTATTATTATTACTATTATATGAGTAAACAATATAAAAATAATTAATTATTTATTGAAAAAAATAAAATAAAATAAAAGAAAAGAAAAGAAAATAAAATAAAATAAAATAAAATAAAATAAAATAAAATAAAATAAAAAAATCTTATGGTTTAAATAATAAATTAATTTATACTTACGGAAATGTTAATGAATATATAGATTATGTAAATACAAATCAATTTTATCTAATTTCAGATTTAATGTTTTATTTTTATCATAAATAATTGTATTTGAAGTATTAAAAATTAAAAATAAGTTTAACCTTAGTTATCTTTGTAAAAACAATATTTATGTTCAAATAGATGATATTAGATTACCTAAATTTCTTGAAATTCTAGATGAAAAAGGTAATATAAAAATATATATTAGTAAATCTTACACTTAATAGTGATTTAAAATTACATAATTATGTCTATAAAATATTCTATTGTTCTATAAATATATGTTTTTTTATATATAAAAGTAACATTTATATATATTATATATATATATATTTATATGTTATAGAATAATAGAATAT
>MCFG01000125.1:32500-57500 GCA_002104895.1 Anaeromyces robustus | reverse complement strand
TTTTTTTTACTTTTAACTTGTGCATATTCATTTGATGGAGTAAGTAAAACATTTTCACCAATTTGAATGCTACCAGATTCAATTCTACCATTAACAGTAATATTAGCTCCACCAAAACCTCCATTATAAAAGTCAGAAATAGCCATACGGAATGGCTTCTTAATAATTTCTTTATTTAAAACTACAGTTTCTAAAGCATCTATTAGTAATCAATGGAATATTTACAATAATAATAATTATATTAATAATAATAATAATAGTAATAATAATAATAATAAATTAATAAATATATAATTAATTAATTAATAAATATTAAATATAAAAAAAATTAATATAAATATATATATTGAATAATAATAATAATAATAATAATAAAAATAAATACCTATTTGTTGAATTAAAGTATTATCATTATACCAAGAACAAAGGTTTGGATCTTCACGTTTAACAAGATTTTCACCAATTAAACCACTACATGGAATAAAGGAAATATTATTCTTAGAAAAACCGGCTGTTGAAGTTAAGAAACCAATTAATCTATTCTTAATTTCATCAAACCTATCTTTTGACCAATTCATCTATTTTAATTTTTAATATATAATTATAAATTAAATCATAATAAAAATAAAAATAAAAATAAAAATAATAATTAAATAAAAAAAAAAAAATTGAAATAAATAAAAATAAAAATATTAATTAATTTTATATTAAAAAAAAAAAAATTGGATTTATATTATATAATATATTTGTAACTTACAGTATCTAATTTATTAACAGCAACAATAATTTGTTGAATACCAAGACTTCTAATTAATAAAGTATGTTCACGAGTTTGACCTCCAGAATCAAAACCAGTTTCAAAATCACCAGTTTTAGCATTAACAACTAAAATTGCAGCATCAGCCTTTTATATATTAAATAAAATTGTATATATAAAATAAAAAAAAAATAATAATAAATAAATAAATAAATAAATAAATTAAAATCTAAAATAATATTTTTTTATATTATTTATAAATATAATACATATATATATATTCTGTAATAATAACCATAATCATTTTAATAATAATAATAATAATAATCATAATAATAATAATAATAATAAATAATTTAGAAAAAAAAAAAAAAAAAAAAAAAAAGGCTTACTTGGAAAGCACCAGTAATCATATGTGTAATAAAATCTTTATGACCTGGTGAATCTAAAAGGAAAATTTCTCTTTTTTCAGTTTCAAATTTAGTAATAGCAACATTCATAGTAACACCTCTATTATAATATTACATTTAAAAAAAAATATTATATTAAAAAAATAATATTAATATTAATTAATAAATAAATATATATTTCAATATATTATAAATAAATACAAATTAAATCAATTATAATATATTTGAATGTAATAATTATTATTTAAAATACCTGTCTCTTTCTTCTTCAGTTTCATCTAAAACCCAAGCATAAGCAAAGGAACCCTTACCGATTTTTTCGGCATCTCTTTGATACTTTTGAATAGTACGTTCATTGACATCACCTAATAAAGTTAAAAGATGACCCATTAAAGTACTCTTACCAGCATCAACATGTCCTGAAATTAATATCAAATATTTATTTTTTTAAAAAAAAAAAAAAAAAAAAAGTAGCCATAATAAATTTAGTAAAATAAATAAATAAATATATATATATATATATATAAAAGGAAAAAGTAAAAGTAAAGGAATAAAAAAAGAAAAATAAAAATGATAAAAAGTAACAATATTTTCACAATACATCAATACTTTCTAGAAAAAAAATAATAAAAATAACAGTATTTGTATTTTACAATATTTTCACAATATATTAAATACTTTCGATGAAAAATTAATTATAAATTTTAAATGTAACAAAAAAAATTATATTGATTGATTTTAAAATATTTAATACTATTATAAAAAGAAAAGAAAAAATAAAAAAAAAAAAGAAAGAAAGAAAAAAAAAAAAAAGAAAAAGAAAAAGAAAAAGAAAAAAGAAAAAAAAAAAAAATAGAAAAAAATATATATACCAACGACAATAAGATTAAGTCTTTCTTTTCCAGATTGATTTGAATCATTTTTCATTAAAATTTCAATATCTTGTAACTTTCCAGATTTTGGAATATTTTGTTTTTTAGTTTCTCCTGAACTTTTAACTTGACTATTTATACTTTCTTTACTATTAGAAACTTCACTTTTTATTTCAGTTGAACTAGAAACACTTAAACTGATAACCTTTGGTTTTGAGGAACCTTGATTATTATTATTTTTATTGACTGGTGGTGGTGTACTACTTGCTAATATTTTTTACATGTATATATTATTCAAATTTATTAAATAAAATTATATATAATAATAATAATAAAAATAACATAAAATTTGTTAAACATAAACTAATAAATAAATATATATTGATATATTAATAGTTTTCTTTTTTCCTTTTTATAAAAAGAAAAAAAAAAAAAAAAAAAAAAAAAGAAAAAAATAATGTATATGTTATTATACCTGATTTATTTTTTGACATTTCTTGAAATTGATCCAAAGTATATACTTTTTTACTATCTATTATATTTACAATGAATATTAAATATATATTATATATATATATATATAAATATTAAATTTAAAAATTCTTTGTTATACTTCTAAATTGAAATTTCAAAAAATTATAAATTATTATTCCAATAAATAACCTTTAACATTTAATTTTTCAAGTTTTTTTGTCGCACCCGCAGTTCCTTTATTATTATTTTTTCCTGGCTTTACAGCAACTTCATCATAGTCATCATAGTTGTCTTTTTATATTAAAAATAGAAAAAAAAAAAATTTGCAGGTATAAAGTTATTAAATTATAACAATTATATTTTATAATAAAATTAAAAAAAAAAAAAAAGTTAAAACTGAATGTCTCATATTTTATTGTTCTGAATTTTTTTATTTTATTTTAATTTTTTTATTTTAAAGAAAAAAAATAAATTCTTCAATATTAACCATCATCATCATAATAATCATCATCGTCTTCATTTTCGTCATAGTCATCATCATAGTCATCATAATCGTCTTCATAGTCATCATCATATAAATAATCTGATATTGATAAAATATGAATTTAACATTAAAATATTGAAAATTAAAAAAATGTAGTATATAAGTATCGAAAAATATATTGAAATCATTAAATATAATTAATAGATGTTGATAAAATGTTTTATATTATACAAGTATATAGTATTAAATAATATTAACAATAAAAATAAAAATAGAAATTTTAATTTAAATTTTAATTTCAAATTTCATATAAAATTTGAATAAATGTTATTCATAAATTTTATATATGTGAATAATCTTTTTCAAAATTACAAATTAATTTATATAATATATTATTATTTATTCATACGTACCACTATAATCGATATTTCTAATGTTTCTATGTCTAGACATGTTCGGTTAATAAATTATAATTCTTATTTTTAATAAAAAAAAAAAAAAATTAATGGAGATATTTCTTTTGTAAAATTTTAATAAATATTGTTTATATTTATTCAATGGAATAATAATTACTGAATAATAATTGCTGATATTTCTTTATTTTATATAAAAATTGAAATTAAAACTACTTAATTTTATTTAAATATACTTGTATATTTAAATAAAAAGGCTGGATTTTAAAATGAGCTTTTGTTTATAAAATAAAAATAAAATATATATATAAAAATATTAATGTATTTTTTTTACTGATTTTATTGTAGTAATCAATAAATCTATTGTAATTGTAATACATTTATAAAATATACACCAATAATGTATACACACACAATCTTATAGATATTAAAGTTTAAAAATTAATTTGATGATTATTTTTCCAAAAAAAAAAAAAAAAAAATTGATAATACTTTTGCTTCTTTTTTATAAAAAATAATAATATATACATAGAAAAGAAGAAAAAAAAAAATCTTATTACAATTTCATTAATATAAACTATTGAATATTTTATTATTACACAAGATTATATAAAAAATAAATAAAATATAAAAATTATATATATATACCATAATTTATTTTTTAAAATTTGAAAATTATTTTATAAAATGTAATTTGAAATTTGTTTTTTTTTTTTTTTTTTTTTTTTTTTTTTTTAATAATTATTATAGAAAAGTCAAATAACTAACTTTTTATTTCTTTTTTTATATTTCATTTATATTTTTATTACAAATTCAAAAAAATAAATAATATATATGTATAAAAGAAATTAAAAATCATTAATACAATTAAAAAATAAAATAACATATAATATAAAGAAAAATGTCTACAGAAAAGGAAGTGAAAAAATGGGCATGTGACCAAATCAGTTCTATCATTGGAATAAGTTCTGAGGAATGTATACCTTTAATTGATAATATATGGGTATTACAAACCGAAAATGAAATAAGAACAGAATTTCAAGTATGCATTTATAGTTATTTTTTTCAAGATTTTTTTATAAAATGTTTATATATATATATATATATTTTTCCAATAAAACATTTTATAAAAGCAATAAATAAAATAAAATTATTAATTAATAATAATAACAGTAAAAATATAAATCATACATATATATATAAAATGAAAAGAAATTTTAATTAAAATTAAAATATCTAATTTATTATTATTATTATTATTATTATTATTTCATAAATATCTTTTATTATATTGAAATCATTTAATACATAAAATACTTAATTTTTTAAACAAATGTTTTTCAAATTTCAAAAAACAAACAATAATACGTAAAATTCAAAATATGAAAATTTTTTTTATATTATTAAATATTATTTATATATTTATCTTATTAGAATATTATTGGAAATTCAATATCAACTAACATGTTTATAAACGATTTTGTCTCAAGAAGAAATTTAAAATCAAATAGTAATTCAAACTTAAATATTTCAAATGTAGAATTTGATGGAAGAGACTCACCTTTTGAATATCATAAAAATGAAGAAGCTGAAGAATATTATTCTGGAAGGTAACAATAATAATATAATTATTATAATAATTATATATTTAAAATATATTATTTTATGTCCTATAAGACTTTTTTTTTTTTTTCCTTTTTTTTATATATAAAAAATTTTAATAATTATAATATAAAAAATGTGGATAAGCAAATTTATATATTATTTATTAATATCAATATATGAAGATGTATATATTGATGTTTAATTTATTAAATATCAATTTTCATTAAAAATAATTTATTATTATAATTGTTGTTGTTGTTGTTGTTGTTTTTATAGATAATAGTTATATTCAACGAAAATATTTGTTGAATAAAGAATATTTATATTCAATGAAAATATTTATTGAATAAAGAATATTTATATATAATATTTAATAATACATACATTTAAAAATTATTATTATTATTATTATTATTATTATTATTATTATTATATTAATAATTATTATATTATTATATTTCTAGTAAAAAGAAAAAGAAGGAAAAAAAAAATAATAATCATGATAATACTCAAAAAAAAGATAAGGGAAAAAATAAAATAAAAGAAGAATCATCTGAAAATAAGAATAATGAAGATACCAATGATGAAGATGATGATGAAGAAGTCGAAACTAAATTATCAAAACGTCAACAAAAAAAATTAAATGCTAAAAAGAAAAAAGGTGGTATGAGTCTTGAAGAATGGGATAAAGAAGATAGATCATATGTAACAAAGGGTAAAAATGGAAGACCATTATGTCCTTGTCAAGGTATATAAATGAAGTATCTAATAATTATAATAGTAATAATAATATTAATAATATATCATATAAAATATAAAAAAAAATAATAATTATTATATTTATATATATATATATAAATATATATAATTATATATATATATCTTTTATATACAAATATTTATTTATTTATTTATTTATTTATTTATTTATTTATTTATTTATTTATTTATTTATTTATTTATTTATTTATTTATTTATTTATTTATTTATTTATTTATTTATTTATATATTATTTTTATTTAGCTGCTAAACATGGATTAGTAGCAAATTGTCTTAACTGTGGGAAAATTGGTAAGCTTTATTAATATTTTTATAGAAAAAAAAAATAATAAATATATTTATTTTATTATTAAATGTAAATAAATATATTGATTTTATTATAATTAAATATAATATAAATAATTATAATATAAAACTAAATAATAATAAAAAATTAATTAAATATATATATTATCAAATATTTTTTTTCTATAAATATAATATATAATAGTTTGTAAATTAGAAGGTCCAGGACCATGTCCATTCTGTGGTGAAGAAGTTATTGATAATGAACAACAAGTTAGAGTATACCAACAAAAACAAAGAGAAAAATTAAAAGAAGAAAAAACTATATTAATTAAATCTTCAAACAATCAAGAAGGTTCTAGTAGTTCAAATACTAATAAGAAAAATGAAGGTTCTTCTTCTTCTTCTTCAACTCCAGTACGTCCATCTCAAGAACAAATTGATCAACAAAGATCAGAAAAATTAGCCATTAAATTAGAAGTACAAATGGAAATGGAAAAAAGAGAAAAAGCTTATGAAAAAGCATTAATGATGAAAGAACGTCTTTTAGATTTTGATCAACATAGTACAGAAAGAACAAAAATTTATGATACAGCTACTGATTTTGATCCAAATATGACAGCTGCTAATAATAAATGGTACAAAAAATATAAAAAAAAAAATAAAAAATGAAAAAATAAAAATAAAAAATAAAATAAAAAATAAAACATAAATATATAATATATATTAAATTATTGTTATTATATATATATATATTGATTTATTATTGATTTATTATTATTTTATTAATAGGTTAACACCAGAAGAAAGGTTAAGAGCTATAAAAAAGGAACAAGCTTTAAGAGAATATGAGAAAAATAAGAAAAAGAATGTTAGAATTGCAATTGATCTTAAAACAAAACAAGTTATTGAATTACCAGCTGATCCATTTGAATATCATGAGGAAGAACCAACTCCTTCATCTAAATCAAAAGAGCAAGGTAAATTTTATAATGATAATAATAATAATAATAATAATAATAATAATAATAATAATAATTAACATAATTAACATAATAAATTATATTATTATATTTATTATATTATATTTTAATATATTATAATATTATAATACATACATTTAAATTAATATTTTCATATTCATTATATTATTAAAAAAAAATTATTAATAAAAAAATAGAAGAAGAAGAATCAACAACTGGTACTGGTTATTTCATTAATCCATTTATAAAAGAAATACCGAAATATGTAAAAGTTAATATCTATGATAAAGAAAAGAAAGAAAAACCTAAACCAAAATCTATTTTAGAAAAGAAAAATGAACAAAAAGAAAAAGAAAAAGCTGCTAGAGAAAAAGCTAAAATGGAAGCACTTAAACAAAAAGAATTAGAAAAACAAAATGAAAATAAAACTAAATCAAAGAAAACAAAAAAATCATTAGAAAGAAAAAGGTAAATTTATTTATTTATTCATTAATATAGTAAAATAAATATTTTTTTTATATTAATATTAATAATTACAAATTTTTTAATATTTATTATTATATAATTATTAATATCAATATAATAGTGATAGAAGTAGAATTAGAAGAATCCAATATGATCCAGAAGAAGATGATATGTATGGTATTGATTTTGCATATTCTGAAGATGAAGAAGATAAAGAAGAATCAGGAGCTTGTTCTTCAAATGATATATTAAAACCTGGTGTTGTTGTTGATTATTAATAGAATTAAATAAAAAAAAAAAAATTCATATATATTTTAGATTATTATCATCATCATATTCATATTATATCAAAAGAAAAAAAAACATTTATATATAATAAATAAATAAATAAATAAATAAATAAATAATAATAATAATAATAATAATAATAATAATAATAGAAATTAAATAGAATATTATAATAAAACATTTTATTTAAATAGAAGTTTATAAATACGAAAATAATGGCTGATAAATTAATGGCTGATTAATTTATACGCCATAATTTATAAGACATAAATAATATGTCAAAATTATTAAATATAATATTTTAATTATAAATTTAATTAATTATAATAATAAAATAAATTTTAGCCACAATTTTTTAAATAATAATAATAAAAAAAAAAAGCATATTTTTTTTATTTAATATCATACATCTTTTTTTATTATCTTTTTTTTTTTTCATATTTTATATACGAAAAAAAGAAGTCTGAAACTATTAAATCATGTTTATTAATATTTTTTTTTATGATTAAACTTTTTATTATTATAGGAAAGTTTGTTTTTATATACATACACATATTTTTTTTACTAAAATGGATCATCCATTCAAGTAGTTTATTTTTTTTTTATTTATTATTTCTTATTATTTTTAACTATTTACTTTTTTTTTTTTTTTTTAATAATATTAAACTTTTTCAATAATTTTAAACTATATCAAAAATAAAAATCAATATGAGTTATTTTATATTTTATATATATATTTTAAACTAAAAGAATAATATGATCTAATGTAACATAAAAAGCCATTAAATATAAAATTTTCATCTAACCTTTCTATAATTTATGATGTGATTTTTTTTTTTTTTTTTTTTTTTATAATTTAATTATCCATGATGGGGTAAAAATGTTAACTGAAAAATCAATATAAATATAAAATTAAAATTTGTTTTTTTTAATTAAATACATAATATTTAAAAAAATAATTAATATATTTTTTTAATGTATATAAAAATTATTTAAACTTGGTATATATAAATTAAAAAAAATTTTTTTTTCTTTTCTTTTTTTTTTTTTCTTCAAATATCAACCTAAAATATAATATAATAACTATTTGATAAGAAAAAAAAAAAAATAATAAAAAACAATGGCCCCTCTTCCAACTGAATTTGATGTTATTGTTATTGGTTCCGGTTCTGGTAGTAAAATTACTAGACCAGCCGCTAATTTAGGTAATAAAGTTGCCATTATTGAAAAGGTAATTTATTTATTTTTTTTTTTTTTAAATAAATATTATTAGAAATTATTATGAAGAAAAAAAAAAAATCAATATATATAAATGAAGTTTATATTAAAAAATATTTATTATTTATTATTTTTATAAAAGGGACCCCTTGGAGGTACTTGTTTAAATAGAGGTTGTATTCCTTCTAAAATGGTAAGTTTAATATAATAGATAATAAATAAAATAATAAAAAAAATTTTTTCTATAATATTGAAATCGAATACAAAATTGTTAAAGTAATTAGTTTGAGTTCAGTTTTAATTTCAAAGTAATAAAAAAAAAAAGATTATTATTATTAAAAGTCTAATTTATATATGTACATATTGTACGTATATAAATTAGACTTATAATAAAGTTTTTTAAAAAAGAAAAAAATAAATATCAAAAGATAGATAAAAACATTATAAAGAATGGAAAATTATTGTTAAAAATATAAATAAATGAAATATATATTCGAGGATATAAATGAAGAATGGTTTTTTTTTAAAAAAAAAAAAAAAAAAATTGAATTTTATACCTTTCTTTATTTAATATAATAATTAAAACATTATTAAATATATCATATCATATTTTTTATTAAAATATTCCTATAAATATTTTTTATAAATTAAATTAATTAAATTTAACAAAAATAAAAACAAATAAAAAAAAAACAAATAAAAAAATAAAAGTTAATTCATCCAGCTGATGTTATTAACGAAATTGAACATGCTAAAACTTATGATATCACTGTTCCAAATGTTAATGATGTTACCATTGACAAGGCAAAATTAGTTAACTATGTTACTACTTACGTTGATGGTGAATCAGCTTCTATTGATCCAATGTATGAAAAACATCCAAATATTACTCATATTAAAAAAGAATGTGCTTTTGTTGATGATCATACTCTTCGTATTAGAAATAAAGAAGGTGTTAATTCTGACGATGATGCTTTAATTACTGGTAAAAAAATTTTTGTTGTTGCTGGTGCTAGACCAATTATTCCAAAAATTCCAGGTTTAGAAGGTACTCCATATATGACTTCTACTGAAGTACTTCGTTGTGAAAAAACTTACAAAAGAGTTATTATTATTGGTGGTGGTTACATTGCTACTGAATTAGGTTACTAGTAAGTTTATTCAATTATTATCTATTATCTATTATTATTATTATTATTATTACTATTATTATTATTATTATTATTATTATATATTTTTATTAATATATTCAATATATATATATTATATTTTTTATTTTTAATTATTCCATATATATATATTTATTCATATGAATTTATTATAAAAAATAGTTTAGGTAAAACTGGATCTCAAGTTACATTCCTCGTTCGTAGTGGATTTGTAAAGAATGAAGATATTCAAGTTCAAGAAGAATTTACTAAAATCTTCACTCAAATGTTTGATTGTCATTTCAAGGTCAGTTTTAATAAAGTTGAATATAATAATGAAATTTTCAAGGTTTATGTTACTGAAAATGGTGAAGAAAAAGTTTATGAAGGTGAAGGTTTATTTGTTGCTACTGGTGTCACTCCAAATACCGATGTTTTAGAAGTTAAAAATGCTAATATTGAACTTGATAGTCGTGGTTATATTAAGGTTGATGACTATTTAAGAACTAATGTTCCACATATTTGGTCATGGGGTGATATTATTGGTAGAAATTTATTCCGTCATTCTGCAAACTTTGAAGGAGAATATGCTTTCCGTACTGTTTTTGAAGAAGCACCAAAAGGTATCGAAATTAAACCAATTGATTATCCACCAGTTCCACATGCCATTTTTACTAATCCACAAATTGGTGGTGTTGGTTTAACTGAACAACAAGCAAAGGCTAAAGGTATTGATTATGTTATTGGTCTTTGCCCATATAAAAATTCTGCTATGGGTGATGCACTTCGTTCAAAGGATGGTTTTGTTAAATTAATATTTGAACGTACTTCTAGAAAATTAATTGGTGCTCATATTATTGGTGTTGAAGCTAGTAATATGATTCATATGGTAAATATCTATATCTATATTTATATTTATATTTATAATATATATATATAGAAAAAGAAATAGAAATAGAAATAGAAATAAGAAAGAAAGAAAGAAATAAAAAAATAGTTAAATAGAAATAAAAGTATAGAGATATAATATATATAGTGTATATTTTAAAAAAATATATATATATTTTTTTTATTTATATTATAATTATTTATATAAACGATATAATATTTATTTTATATTTTTTATTATTATTATTATTATTTTTTATTTTAAAATTTTAACTTTTTTTTATAAAAAAAAAATATATATATATATATATAGTGTATTGCTTTCCTTCAATTTGGAGCTACTGTTGATGATATGTTACGTACTATTTACATTCATCCAGCTCTTCCAGAATTAGTTCGTAATGCTGCTCGTCGTGCTTTACCAAATTTTTAAATAAACAAAAACAAAATTCTCATAAAAAATTAAAATCAAAAATTTAATATTACAAAATAAATAAATATATATATTTATATATATATATATTAATAAATAACATTACGATATACATACGAATAATTATCGTAGTATAGTGATAATAAGAAGGAAAATAAACATTTTATTTTTTTTTTTTTAAAGGGGAAAAAAAAGAATAATGCTATTTGAATAGAAAGAAAAAGTAAAATAAAAATAAGAAATAAAAAACAATGAAAAAACAATAAAAAAAAAAAAAAAAGCAAAACAAAATAAAAAAAAAAAAAAAAATAAATATTTATTATTTATATAATATATATATGAATCCTATTGAAATTGAATAGGATTAAACAATATATAAATTTTTTGTTTATAAAATAAATAAAAAAAATAAATAATAAGAATGTATAATAAAATTTTTAAAATAAATTTTTATATTTTATTTTGTATAATTTGCACATTAAATAAAAGTAAATAAAATAAATTTTTTTATATATTATATACATTAAATAAAATAAAGTTATTAATTTTTTCTTTTTTTCTTTTCATATCTTTACTTTTTTTTATTATTATTATTAAGTTTGACAGGTATTACATATTACAATATTTATGAAAATTTATATCAAGTTACACAAAAAAAAAAAAAAAAAAAAAAAAATTAAATAAAATAAAATGAAATAGAATAAAATATTATATATATATACATAATTTTTATATTATTATAAAAAAAAAAATAAAATACAATTATAATAAAGCAAACTTAAAAGATTAAAAGATATGATGATCTAAATAGTATTAGATTTTATAATAAAAAAAAAAACAATTCAATGAAAAACAAAATATAATTTATTTACTTTTTTTTTATTAGAGTATTAAATATCAATGAAGACGAATATCATCAATATATATTTAAAATTTTTTATTTTAATAAAAAATAATAATAATAATAATGCATATACACTAAAATTATTAAATTTATTTATTATATCATCACTGTCCTTTTAAATAGTCATGTTTAAAAAGACAATAATACATTTTATAGAAATTGAATTACATTACTATATATATCATATTTTTCATTATTCTAAATTTTATATTCCAGTTTTTTTTTTTTTTTAAAAAAAATAATCAATATAAATTAAATAAATTATAACAAATTTTATATACGTATTTTTTTTTATTATTAGTATATAAAATATATTATATAAATTCTAATACTTTTTTTTTAAATAGTTTTATTATAATAAAACACTTTTTATCATGTAAGAGAATCTATTGTATTATAATGCTTTTTTAACGCTTTTTTTTTTTTATGTAACTATAGTATTATGTTGTAAGAGTTTATTCCATTCACTGTATATAATTAAATAATTATTATTATTATATAATATTCAATGGTTAGAATATTATTGTTTTCATAATACAAGAAATAAATAATAATTATTATATACATATATAGACATAATTATAAAAAGCATAATAAATGTAATAACATTGTACAATAATAAATAAATAAATAAATAAATAAATAAATAAATAATAATATATAAATGTATATCGTATATAATAAAGTGTAAAATATTAATAATTATATGTAATACCCCAATTATATTCGATTGGCGTAAATGCATTTTATTTATAAAAATTTTTAATGTAATGAATATTTCTTTTTTGCTTTCTATGATAATTAGAATTTGATTTTCTGTATAAATATAATAATATGTTAACTATAAAAAAAAAGTTTTTTTTTTTTTTGTGTAATAAATTTTTGAATAATACCTTTTTAAAAAAGGTATTATTAATCTATAAAAGAAAAAATTTTACCAATATAATTTATGAAATTAATTAAGACATTTTAAGTTGTAATTAAATTTTATTTGTTAGTAGGTTGATTAACTTTTTTATTTTTATGATCTTATTATATTAATAGATTTAATCAATGCTTTAATACTTTAATTTCTTTTTTTTTTTTTTGGTAGTTTTATATTTAAAATTGTTTTTTTTTATCTATCTATCTATCTACTTTTTGACATGATCATATTGATACTTTTACGTTAAAATCTATAATATATGATTCCTATAAATATATATTTTGTTAAATCTAAACCATTAAAACTTTAAGATTGATTGATATGTTATATATTACTTTTATATATATTTTATTCAAGTTTATTTTAATTTTTGATATATTTAAAAAAAAAAGAAAAATTTCCATATCAAGTTAATATCAAAAATATTTTAGTTAATTAAAAATGTATTAATAAATAAATATATAAATAAATGAATGAATGAATGAATGAATGAATAAATAAATAAATAAATAAATAAATAAATAAATAAATAAATAAATAAATAAATAAATTCAATGATATTAGTTTTAATATTATATACATTATAAATTAACTATTTGGTATTGTTTATAAATTTTTTAATAATTTGATAATAATAACTTTTTTTTTTTTTTCTTAATGCATAATATTTAACTTTTCTATAGATAATTATTTATTTTAAAAGATAATTATACCATTAATATAATTTATGTATTTTTATTTTTCTTTTTTTTTCTTATTTTTTTTTTCGTTATTATTATCAATTGTTCAATTGTTATTATTAACAACACAACATTAACTTTTAATTAATTTTTATTAGTGTATTATGATTTATTTAATTCATTATATCATTTATTTATTATTTATTATTTTATAATTAATTTATGATTATTCATTTTTTTTTTTTTTTTTTTTTTTAATTATGATTGATGCTTAAATGAAAAAAGTAATTAAAACAAAAGAATTTTTTTATTTTATTGGTAAAAAAGCATTAGTCATTGTATTTTTTATTTTTAATTTTTAATTTTTATTTTTTGTAAAAATAAAAAAAAATGGATTATGCAAGTGGATAACTTATTTATTTATTTATTTATTTATTTATTTATATATATTTATTATTTATTTATTTATTTATTTATATATATATTTATTATTTATTTATTTATTTATTTATTTATTTGTTTATTTATTTATTTATTTATATATTTATTTATATATTTATTTATTTATTACTGGTTTATTATAAATGATCTTATGAAAATGAAAATGAAAATAAAGATTTGTCCATTATTCATATACTTTATGTAATCTAATACATTATAAAGTATATTACAATATATTGTAATATATGCTATATGATTGTTTTGTATATTGTATAATAATAAAAATAATAAATAATAAAAAGAAAAAAAAAAAAAATTTTTTTTATTATTAATGAAAATTGAAAATGAAATATTTATTAATATTAATATTAATACTAATAATTAAATATATAAATAACTAATAAATAAAATTTGAATACATGAAAAGTTTAAATTTTTTTTTTAAGGTTAAGAAAGAAAGAGGCTTAGAAAGATTATATAGATTATTTAAAAAATTATTAATTTGAGATATATAAATTAAAATAAGAATATTAATATTTTATTTTTTGATAATAAAGATAAAAATTTATAATGGTTTAACTCATTATACTTCTTATAATAAATAATTTTTTATTGATAATAATTAATATCTTTTAAATAAATAATTATTATTTTGTATATCTTTCTATTTTTGTTTTGTTATAAAATTTTTTAATTATTATTGAAAAGTTGAAGTACTTTTCTTTTTTTACCTTTATATAGACTATTATAAAATCTTTAATTTTTTTTATTTTAACTTTAATTAATAATATTTCTTAATAAAAATATTAAAAAATAAAGTTAATTAATTATAAATTAATAAAATATTACATTGTAAAAAAAATTTTTTTTGGTAAAATAACGCTATACTACTGTGTATGCATTTAGTATTTTTATGTAGTGAGTACAAAATTATAATATTATTTTTCATAAAATATTATTAAGAAAAGACCGTAATTGTACTACCTATTAGACACATGAAGTCATGTGATACAATTTCTATGTCATTTAAATATGTAAATTATTCATACATCATAAATTAATATATATTATATGACATATCAAAATACAGAAATCATATATATAATATCTATCTATAATTTATAATTGATAATATTATATTATTATTTTTTTAAATTAATTGTTTTATGATTAATATAAAAAATTATATATAATAGTTTACTTTTTTTGTACTAAAAAATAAATATATAATTTATTTTTTATTTTTTACTATTTTGTTTTGTTTTATATGATTTGATATTAATAATTGTTAATAAGTATTAATAATTAATAATATTTATAATATTTTATAATCATATTTATGAAAGATAATTTTTTTAAATAAAAGTAATTGCATGTTAGATTTATAACAATACAATGATAATTGATATTTATAATATTAATATAATAGGATTATTAGAATGATTAAAATCTTTGGTTCAATAAATTGAAATATATGTAAATTATTATATTTAATATAATAAGCATTCTTATTTTAATAATATTCATATACATATGAAAAAATTTATTATTTATTGTTAATTATTATTTATTTATTTATTTATTTATTCATTTATTCATTTATTTATTATTTATTTATTATTTATTTATTATTTATTTATTATTTATTATTTATTATATATTATATATTATATATTATTTATTATTTATTATTTATTATTTATTATTTACTATTTATCAGTTAATTAATTATTTATTTATTTATCTATTTATTTATTTATTTATAATAAATATTTTGTATTTTTTTTATAATAATGCTAATACAATAAAAATTATGTACAATATTATACAATACTTAAAGTTATTATTATTGGTTACACGATATTCTTGTTATACAATTTTTAATTAATTTTATTGTATTATTTACGTATATTAATTTAAAAGTAAAAAACTTTTTATATTAAAATTGGCATAACATTAATATTTTCTTTTTAATAAAACTGAAATTTTTATAATTTATATTAAATTATATTATAATATATTATATATTGTATTTAATATAAATAAAAATTTCATTATTTAATTTTATTTAAATATATTGTAATATAATATGTTTCAATTTATGATATATATTATACAATATATTTTTATTATATAATAAAATTTATTTTAATAAATAAAAGAAATAGAAATAAAACAAAAAAAATATTTCAACTATAAACCATATTCAAATTATAAAATAATGGAATAAAAAAAAAAAAAAACTAAAAACAAAATAATTAATTTTAAATAATAGATTATTAATTTTTAATTAAATACAATATATTTGAATGTAAATAAATATATATGAAAATAAATTGAAAGTATATGATAACAAAAAAAAAAAAAAAAATTTTGAAATATTATTATTTATTTTTTAATAAATTAAAATTTGTTAATTTTTATTAATTATAATAGTTATATAAAAATATAAATACTCCTTTGGGTTTTTTTTTTTTTTTTTTTTTTTTTTTATTTTATTCAATTTTTATCTGACATTAAAAAATAGTTCATATTTAAAGGAGAGAACTATTTAATAATTCATTATTTATTTTTTTAAAGATGTTTTCTTTCTTTAAGGAGAAAAGAAAGAATTAAATAAATTAAAAAAAAAATAACAAGAAAAAGAATGTTATAATTTATTATTATTAAACATAATAGGGAAAAGATTTTTTTTTTAATGGTTAATTATAATTAAATTTATAATATTTATTAAATAAAAGGAATAAAAAAATTAATAAAATACAAAAGAAATACAAAAGAAAATATAAATGAATAACAAAATAAAGTATAAAAATAATAATCATAATCAAAGAATAAAGGAATAAAAATATATTGAGTATTATTTTTTCCTTTGTTTAAGAACAAAAACCAAAACAAACAAAACGAAACGTGAATATAAATAAAAATAAAATAAAATAATACCCAGTTTTATATTAAGAAAAAATTTTTAGATTTAATTATTATTTTTAACCTTATAATTAATATATATAAAGGAAAAATAAAAGATAATTTTGAAAAAGTATATTTATTCTCAAAATAAATTTTTTTTTAAAAAAATACTTTTTTATTTTATCTTTTTTTTTTACTAATTTATTTTTATTTATTTAAATGAGTATTTTTAGAGTTAATATATAACTTATTGAGTAGATTATAAAGCTACAGTTTAATATTTATATAGAAAAAATACTTTAATATAATAATTATTTAATATAAATTATTTATAATAGATTTCATTTCTATAAAATATCAATTTAATATCAATATATTATTAATATATATTATATAAAAGAAACAATAAAAATAATATATAGTTATAATTTTATTATCAGCTATTACATAAAATACAGTAACAGCAAAAGAAAATGTTTATAAAATATCAATTAAAATAAAAACAAAGATTGTGATAGTTGCATATATGAAATTATATTACTGTTTTTAAAATACATATAAATATAAATTAATAACAATTAAATTATTAGATAGTTTTTGGTTTAGTATAGTTTTTATATATACTATTAATTTATATAAAGATATAAATTAGTAGTCGTATAAAGATAAAAAGTAAAAAAGATTAAGAATTATATTAAACAACGAAATCCTATCATTGATATAAATAAATTGAACTCTAAGGGTCAATGAATGGGTAAATTATAAATATTTTATATAAACTATTTTAAAAAAGTGTCAATTATATTTATAAATAATAGTAGTTGCTAAATATATATTCTAATTTAAGTAAAAAATACAAATAGTTTTTTTTTTTTTGTTTTATTAGTTCTTATATTTTTATTTTTTATTTGTAAAATATTTAATATACCAATTTAAAGTTTATAATTTTTATTTATCAATTTAAAATTAAAAAATAAGAATAACAGTTAATATATATATAAATTATATAATATTACAATATATTTAAAAAAAATATCGATTATTATAATAAATATTTTTTTTTGGTATTAAATAATAATAAAATATTTAATATAATAATTACATTCATTCAATATTAACAGAATATATATAAAAAGTGAAATTATTGAAAAAATAATTGAATTATAATAATTTTATTTTATTTATTTTATTTTTTAATTCAAAAATTTATAGAATAATTATCGTAAGTTTATTATTATTTTTCGTTATTAAAATATTTTTTATAATTTTTTTATTCTTTTTTTTTTCTTCTTCTTCTTCTTCATATTTTTATTCCTTTTTTTTTTATATTATTACTCAAATTATAATAATTAACTAATTTTTTATTTAATTTTTATATAAAAAGAAATATAATGTCAGTACCTAGTAATAATAATAGTAATAATCAAAATTCAAATAATTGTACATCTGCCATATCGTCAATAATACGAGAGGATACATATATAAATGAAAATACATATTTATTAGAAGAAAATGAATCTATACCTAATGATACCATGAAAATATCAATACCATCTAACAAAGAGGAAATTATAGAAGATTCAAATGAAAATATTGATGAAGAAAATTCTCCATCATTGAATTATAAAACTATATATCCATTAAGTCCTGATTCAGATATTTTAACACAATCATTGGATATATATAAAGATAAAAGAAAAAGAGGATCATCAGATGTTATTCTTCCTAGTTCATTAAAAATATCGGTAAAGAATATTAATCAAAATAATGAAAAATCATCAGAAGAACCATTGATGAATCAGTCTATAGAAGCTAAAGACTTTTTAGAAGGTTTAAGTAAATTACCTTCTATGACATCATCACCTATTACACCAAAATTTACTGAATCTAATAATAAAAAAACTAGTTTGTTTTCATCGTCATCTTCACAGCAAAATCTAGTAAATTCTTCAACTTATGTAAATAGTTCATTGCAAAATACGCTTTTTTCTACCTCAACATCTAATAATAATAATAATAATAATAATAATTCGAATATTTCATTTACTCAACAAAACGCGTCGACTTCTACTTCAAAAATATCTCAAAAGAATAATATTGAAAATGATGAAATATCATTTGTTATTGGTGATTCACCAGGTTCATTTACAATACCTTTTGAAGAGGAATCAACTCTTCTTTCAGATGAAATGAAAAGACAGTCTTATTGTAGTGTATCTAGTGATCCTAATTATCGTCTTTCTATTTCTAGTATATCTAATATTGATTTAAATAATAAACGTCAATCATTTTACTCTTCTTCCTCTAATAGTAATAATAATACCTCAAAAACAACATTAACTAATTTATCATCGGAAATAATTCAAGTACCAAATTTAACCCCACCAACCTCTCCTATTATTTCTATAAAATCAATTTCTTCTCCTAATAATAATACCAAAATAAATAATAATACAAATTTAAATATAAATTCAAATTCATCTCCTTTGTTAGCTTCACATAGTATAAGTTCTAAAGAACCAAAAGATGAAAAAATAATATATGATAAATCAGTTTTACGTAAAGTTGAAAAGGAAAGGAATGCCATTAATTTAATGGAAAATAAAGATGAAAAAATTTCATTTAATAGATCTTTATTACATCCAGTAGAATCATCAAAGGATGAAAAGATACCATTTGATAAATCTATTTTAAGACCAGTAAAAAATAATAAAGATGAAATAAAACCATTTGATAAATCTTCTTTACATTCCGTAGATGTCAATGCTAAAAATGAGCAATTACCGTTTGATAAAACCTCCTTACATCCAATTGGTTCTAAAGATTCTAAGGAAGAAAAAATATTAAATAAGAATATAAAATTAAATCAAGAAAATATTAAAGAAGATAAAGAAAAATCAGAGAATTATATATATTCAAGGTTAAACCAAAGACCAAGACCAAAGACTATGACAATAAATACAACAAATACCCTATCAAATAGTGATGATAATAATAGTCCAAATCGAGGTCGTCCTATTCAAAATATTAACCTTTTTAAGAATAATATATTTGTTAAGAGGAGTCATTCACAAGGTTCAACGGTAACATCACCTATATCTAAGGAAATAATTCCTTCCACTGATATTACTCATCCGAATAGAAGAAAAAATAGATCAAGTGATCCATGTACTCCTTCATCTTCACTTCGTCATAACAAATCAACATCCAATATTACAAATATGAAAACATCTCCCATATCAAATATTCCATTATCTGAACGTATAAATTCTCTTAATTTAAAATCAAAGGTAAATCTTTTAAAAACTTCAGGAGATGATAATGCTTTAAGACGTGCTAATTCCTATAGTTGTATTCAAGTATCATGTATGACAACATCATCCCCTAATGTAAGACCTCCATTGAAAAGTTCTAATTCTATGATATTAAGTACAAATCTTAGAAAAGAAAGTACAAAATTAAATCCTATGGTTGATAATGATGAAGAAGATGATACACCTCAAAAAGTTATAGATAATTTAAATAAATTAAATAATGAATCTAAAAAAACTACTCTATCAGATTATCCGAGTATTATATTTTCTATGGCAGAATTTATTGGGGTTATTTTTGTAGATAAGACAAATAAATTATTAAACTATTTTGAAGAACGCTATCCAAAACTTCATATCATTATTTCAATTTTACAAGTGATTATGCGTTATTTCCCTACCGTAGTTGTTCGTGCTAGTAATATCTTTTATCAAGGTTGTTGTTTAATAGTGAATCGTATTAAAATTGTAAGAGATTATTGTTACGCTAATGATATACCTTTCCCAGATTTAAATTTATTTTTACGTATTTTTAATCATTTGAAAAATCAAATAATTGAAAAGGTAATGTTAGTAAGAGATGGTCAATTACAATTACCTTCAAATCTTTCTGAATTTGTAAATGGAATTCAACAAATTTTGAAGGGTCCTTCTAAAAGAAAGGGAAAATTACCATTTTCAATTGATGATATCTCTATTAGTGCTCCAGTAGGTGGTCATCCTATGGGATCAGGTGATTCTTTTCAATTCAATTTAAATAAGGTTGAAGAACCTCTAACTATTACCTTAGTTCAAGATCCAAAAGATGAAAATGAAAATGAAAATGGAAATGAAAATGAAAATAAAAATTCAGAAATTGATGATGAAGAAAAAAATAAAACATCACCATCTTCTCCTTATGATGAAAGTCGTATCATTACAAAAACTTTAACTTCAGATAATGATAATACTGTAAAAAATGGTTCTTATCCATTCTTTAAAAGACCAGCTCATCGTCAAAATAATAATAATAATAATAATACTAATACTAATAGTATTATTTCAGATGATTTCACTTTAGTTGGTGGTGTTACTGGTAATGGTGATAATAATAGAAATAGTTATATTAGTACAGATTCTTCTGTTTTTTCTGATAGTTCACGTACATCAATTTCTGCTAATAAACGTTATGGAATAGTTAGTATACAACAACAAAATCATCATCATCAAAATTCTATTACTTCTAATGGAAGTAGTATTAATGAACCTATTGTTAAAGATAATGCTAAAGTTAATAATTTAATTGAACTTTTTGAAAAACAAATGAATAAATCTAAAATTGTTGATAAAAATGAACTTGGTCTTAAAGTCAATGAAAGTTTGATATTACCATCTCAACCAGCACAAACTAGACCAAGAAAACAATCTCTTAGTTATTCTTTGAAACAACGTAATCAGAAAACTAATTCTATGGTTTCAGATGATTTAGTTAGTATTTCAACCTCAGATTCTAGTGAATTTGATAAAGTTGAATTTGATGATAATATTAATCATCCATCCATAAATATGAGTTTTACTTCTGGACATAGAAGATCTCATAGTCAACCTGATGATAGTATCTTAGATGAAGATAAAGATGATAGAGATAATGAAATTTCTTTATCCCAAGAGGTTTCATCAGAACTTCGTCAAAAGTTTAGTAAAATTCAAGAAAAAAATGAACAACATCAAAATAAGGAACCTAATCGTAGTCATTCTATGATCTTTATTAAAGAAAAAACTTCTAAAAATAATGGTCAAAAAGAAATTTTAAATGCCTATAAAAATTTAAAACCTATTTCATCTGTTACTTCACCACGTCTGACTGTTCCATCTACTGATATCAGGAATACTCTCAATGGACAAGAAGCTTTAACAAAAAGTCCAAATATTTCTATGACTCCAGCACAATCTTTAGCTTTAAAACGTGAAAGAATTATTGAAGAAATTTTCCAAACTGAAAAAACATATGTTAAGGAATTAGCTAGTATTGTACATCTTTATTTAGATCCATTAGATACTGTTCCTGGACACTTTTTAGATATGCAAGAATATAAAACTTTATTTGGTAATTTACGTGATATTTTTGATTTCCATAATGAAGTTTTTGCTCCACGTTTAGAAAAATCATGTTTTCCAGATCGTAATAAATCTATAGTAGCTCCACCTTCTGTAGGTTCTTTCTTCCAATTAAATGCACCTGTATTAGCTAATTTATATGGTGAATATTATACAAATTCCAATATGGCTAATAACTTTTTAACTCGTATTCAAAATTCAAAATCAAATCGATTTTCTACATCATTAGTTAATAATAAACCAAAAGAAGCCATATTTAAAAAGGAAAATAAAAAACGTTTAAAGAAATTTAAATCTTTTCTTCAATGGGTATGTGGTCAACCTGAACATACACAAATGAGTCTTCAAGGTTATCTTCTTTTACCTGTTCAACGTTTACCACGTTATCTTTTACTTTTAGAACAACTATTAAAAAATACTCGTGAAACTGAAAAGGAATATCGTGATTTAAATAAAGCTAAAGAAGCTATTCGTATGGTAGTTGAACAATGTAATGAAAGAATTCGTCGTTTTGAAGAAAAGAAACATGTTATTGAAATTATTAGTAATATTCGTCTTTGTTCTTCAAATGTTCATTCTTTAGGTGGAAAGGTTATTAAGTATTCTTCTAATGGTAGTAATCATAATAAACGTTTACTTTTAGAAACAGTTCCAGCTAGAACAAAGGTTGAATTCTTTGTTAAACTTCAAAATCTTACTAAATTAGATGAACTTAAATTAATCAAGGAAGGTCGTTTCCAAATTTATAAAGTTAAACAATGTGAACCTAAAAATATGAATGAAAAAAATAAAAAATCAAAACATAATAGACGTGTACCAAGTGATTTTTCATGTTCACCTGCTTTAAGAGCTGAACGTGGTATTAAAGCAAAGAATAATAATATCAATAATAATAATAACAATAACAGTAACAGTAACAACAACAACAATAATAATAATAATAATAATAATAACGATAATAATAACAGTATTAATAATAACAGTATTAATAATAACAGTATCAATGATAATAGTATTAATGATAATGATAACAATAATACAGATAATAGTAATGGTAATGAATCTACATTTTTACAACCAATTAATTCAATATCACCAATGATTTATAATACGGTCATGAAAATGTCACCAGCACTTCGTCCAATCTCAACTTCAATTATATCCAATTCTGAATCTCTTAAAAGGAAAAAAACAAGAAGACGTTCTTCATTAGAATCTTTATCTCCACCATTTATTAAAATGTTACAAGATGAACAATCATTAAAAGATTTAGAAAAAATGAATCATTTATTAAATAAAATAAATGATAATAATAATAAAGAAGAAAATGAAGAATATGATGAAGAGAAAGAAAATATAGATGATCAAACTAATTATTTAAATAAAAAACGTTCTCTTTCAACTAATGAAGTTAATAATAATAGAGGATTAATTTCAGATTTAATTGATAGTAAATTTGATAATCTTTCAGATAATTTAATGAGTTCTTCAAGTGCAATTTGGGAACAAGTATATTTAATTAATAATTATTTAGTAGAGGTATTATCTTCAACTAATGAATTAGTACGTATTATGGAATTAGTTAAACCAAAGGTAGGTCATTTACCAAATTCAATTTTAAATTCAGGATGTCGTGTTGAAATCATTACAGAAAATAATGTTCAAATGTTAACGGTTTGTGATGGCCAAGTTATGATTTATTTAATGGGATTAAGAGATGATCTTTATGAATGGAAAGATACTATTGAGAAAATTATCCAATAGGACAACTACTTTTTAATGTTTTTAATGATATGAAAAAAAAAAATAAAAAATAAAAAATAAAGAATAATATATAATATATAATATATAATAATATTATATAAAATATAAACAATTTAGTAAAAATATAAATAATAAATATAAATATTAATATTCATAATTATATAAATCAATAAATCAATAAATAAATAAATTTTATTATTTATTTTATATATATTTTAGTAAATATATGATAAATTTATATATATATAACTTTGGTAATAATTTTTTTTTAATTATTACAAAATAAATAATTATAAAATTCATATCTTATATTTAACGATACCTTTAAAAAAAGAATATATATATATATATATATATATATATATATTTAACGATAGCGTTAGTTCAAAAAAAAAAAAAAAAAAAAAAAAAAAAAATTATTAACTTAATAGTTAATAAAAATATTCATACAATATACAATAATA
>MCFG01000125.1:7500-27500 GCA_002104895.1 Anaeromyces robustus | reverse complement strand
TTAATGTTTATTATTATTATTATAATAATAATAATAATAATAATAATAATAATAATAATAATAATAATAATAATAATAATAATAATAATAATAATAATAATAATAATAATAATAATAATAATAATAATAATAATAATAATAATAATAATAATAATAATAATAATAATAATAATAATAATAATAATAATAATAATAATAATAATAATAATAATAATAATAATAATAATAATAATAATAATAATAATAATAATAATAATAATAATAATAATAATAATAATAATAATAATAATAATAATAATAATAATAATAATAATAATAATAATAATAATAATAATAATAATAATAATAATAATAATAATAATAATAATAATAATAATAATAATAATAATAATAATAATAATAATAATAATAATAATAATAATAATAATAATAATAATAATAATAATAATAATAATAATAATTTTATCAATATAAGAATGAAAATAATCAATTAGAAATAAAAATCAAGAGAAATAGTAGTAGTATAAAAAAAGATATACCTGATGAACTAAATAAAGAACATAAATTTGCTTTATCAATAAATGATTTTAAAGTTAATATATTAAAAACAATATTAGATTATATAATTAATCTTAATTCAATTAATGAAGAATTATTATCAGATGAAGGAATAAATCATTATTATAATATTTTTGAAACAATGGTTAATGAAATGTTAAAACTTTCAGATATATCTGATAATTCATCACAAAATACTATTGAAGATGAAATCAAGAATAGCATTAAACTTGAATTATTTAAATATAAAAACAATTATACATTTAATATTACTGAAAATATTAATAAATTTAATGAATTAAAGCATACTATTGAATCACTTAAAAAGGAAAAAGAAGTATTAGTAAATGAAAATAAACAATCAAAAAATATTAATTTATCAATTGAATCTGATATTGGTATAAATAATAGAATATCTGAAACTCAATCTTTTACATCTATATCTTCAGATTTTCAAGATACTAGAAATATGTATGATATTGGAGGGGATAATGCTAGTATAAAAAGTTCTAAATTTTCAAAGTTAACAAATAGTGCTAAAAAGATTATTAAAAGTTCTAGTAATAAAAAGTTATTTAAAGATAAAAAAACAAGAAGTAGAGGTTTTTCAGTTACTCTTCCTGTTAAACGTAATTATTATTATTTAGTATTATTACTGTTGTTGTTATTATTATTTTAATTACATTATTGATAGAATTATTATAATAAATGAAGCAAAAAAAAAAAAGAATTCTTTTTTTCTTTTTTTTCTTTTATTTTTATAAATATTATATTATTTTTTGAATTAATTAGAAAATTTTTAATTTATATGTATCTAAGCATTCTAAACATTTTTTTTTTAAATTACAATAATATAGCGATAATAGATGATCATAGAGAAGAAAGGAGAAGAAATTCTATTATTGAAAGTTCTATGAGTATTACAAATGAAGTTATACCGCATGTATTTATTTCACATTCTTATATAAAACCAACAAAATGGTATTTGTATTATATATTTTTAATTTTAACATAATTTTTTAATTTAGATATTTGAAAATAAAATTTTTTTTATTATTATTATAACATATATTTTTAAATTTATTTATATTTATTTTTATTTATATTTATATTAACAAATAATATGTAAAAATTAAAAGTGAAATTTGTCAAGAATTATGTTGGAGAAAAGAAATTAGATGTAAAACATGTGGTTTCCGTTGTCATGAAAGATGTCAAGCTCAAGCTGAAAAAATTACTTCTTGTATTGTTAATAAGGTTCAAAAAGCTAATATGATATCAGGTATATATTATTATATTATATCAAATTTTTAAATTAGTATTAAGTTTAATTAAATATAAAAGAAAAAATATATATATATATACAGTCAATATTAATTTAATTTATTATAATTATTAATTTTTTATTAAAGAATTAGAATCTCAAAAGAAATTATTCGGTACAACAATATCAACATATGGTATTAATGAAATTGATTTTATCCCAGCTATTGTTAAATCTTGTATTAATGAAGTTGAAAAGAGAGGTTTAGATGTTGAAGGTATATACAGAAAATCTGGTAATGTAATAAAAACAAGAAATTTAGTAAAGTAAGTAAATTTTAAAATTTATAGAAATATTTGTATTAATAAAAAAAAAATGAAGAATATTTATATAATTCATGAAATTTTTATTTCAATTAATATTTTTTTTCATAATTAATTATGTATTACTTTAATATTAAAATTAAATAGAGCATATGATTGCGGAGATATACCAGATATATCAGAAAACGGTGATTTCCCAGATATTCCAGTAATTACAAGTACATTAAAACAATACTTCAGAGATTTACCAGAAGCACTAATACCTGAAAGATTTTTTGAAACTATTAAAGAAATTATTGGTAAATAATTAAAATGTATAAAATTTATTTTTTTTTTATTATTTTTTTTTTATATATATAAAATAAAATGTTTATAATGATAATGTTTAATAATATAAATTTTTTTATAAAAAATTTAGATATGGATGATGAAATTGAACAAGTTCATCAGATAAAAACTTTAGTTATAGAGAAACTACCAAAAATAAATTATGAAACATTAAAATTTTTATGTATTCATTTAAATAATGTTGATGCACATTCTGATAAAAATTTAATGACTTCGAAAAATCTTGGTGTTGTATTTGGACCAACATTAATTGGCGAGGCTAAAAAAACAGAAAATAGTCAAAATAATATGATATCTACAGTTTGTAGGGTAAGAACCGTTGATTTGATTATTAGATGTGCTAAAGAAATATTTGATTATAATTCTGATGAAGAAAAGAACCATATTAATATGGCTATGATTAATGATATTGAAAATACTGTTAATGAAAAACAAACTACTAATAATGCTTTTGATAATGTAGATACAAATAATAAAAATTCAAATAAATCTGATAGAAATGCAATAGATGTTGGACCAATAGCTCAATTATAATTCTTAAATTATATATTATATAAATTAAAATAATTAATAAATATATATATTTATTTATAATTATTTTTATTTCATTTTTTTAATTAATTTAATTATTATTAAAAAAAAATTACTATCTATTCAAATACTTTTTTTAAAAAAAAAATAAAAATAAAAATATAAATATGAATAAAAAACTTATTATAAAATCCTATTATACCTATTTTTCTTATACTTTTTTTTTTATTATTTCTATTTATTTAATATATATAGATATTATATATATACCTTTTTTTTATAATTAGAAATGACATATGCAAATTTTTTTATATAAATTTTTTTGCTATTTTCATTTTCCTTTTCATTTTCACTTCTATTTTTGAAATTTTTTTTTTATTTCCAATTTTTTAATCAAATTTATGAGAGTGAAATGTTTTTAATAATCTTTAATTTATTAAAATTAAATCACGTGTATCTCAAAATCAATAAAATTTTTAATCTATTTGTTTTTTTTTTTATTTTTTTATTTTTCTTTTTTTTTTTTTTTTTACTTTTATGTATATATATATTTATTATTTAATTTTTTTAATTTCATATATATATATATTAATTATTTATGTATATTTTAATGTTTTATTATATTAGAATTTTTTAATGAATATATAATTCTAAAAATTATATTCGGTTACCACTCCATTTTTATATATTTTTAATGTATTAAAATTTTTAAGGAATTATTTATAAGAAGGATAATTATATATATTTATAATAACAAATAACAACAACAATATATGTTTTATTATATATAATATTTTTTTTATATGAAAAAAAATTTTTTAAATACAGTAAAAAGGAGAAATTTCTTTGAAACAATTTATTATTTAAGGAATATTTAATAGGAATAATTTAATTTTCATTTTTTTTTTTTTTAATTTTTTGACTTTTGTTTTAATTATATTAATAATACACAATGGCAAATGAAATAGAGAACCAAATAGTCATTATAATTGACGGTTCTGGTAGTATGACCTATCATATACAAAGATTTTTAAATTATTTAAATCCAGTTATGAAGTATGTTTTTTTTTTTTATTTTAATAATTAATTTACAATTCTTTATATATAATTTAATTAATTATTAGCAATATCTTATATATATAATTTAATATAATTTAATAGTGAAAATGACCTAACTTCAAAAATTCAAAAAGTATATATATATATATTTAATGTTTTAAAAAACAAAAACAATAATAAATATATAATATATAATAATAATATAATGATAATAATATACAAAATTAAACTAATAAATTAAAATTTATTATACATATTTTAATATTATTTTTGATTTGTTTTATTTATTCTATTTTATTTTATTTTAAATATTACTTTAATAATTGTATAAATAAAATTAAAGAACACAATATATAATTATGTTATGTATAATGATTATCCATCAAATTCAGCAAAAACCATAACTAAAAGTCAAATATATCATGATTATGATACTTTAATTAAGAGAATAGAATCTATAAATTTGAGAGATGGTGGTATTTTAAGAAATGCTTTAGGAGAAGGTTTAGCAGCTGCATTAGAAGTAAAAATTTATATATTATATACATTTTATATATTTAAAATATTAATTAACATTTTGTTTTTTAATTTTTATATTACTTTTTTTTTTTTTTTATTTAAATAATAAAAGATATTTGATGATAAAACCAATAATGATAAAATAAAAAAATATTGTATCATAATTACCAATACATCATTTTATAACACAAAAATTAGATATTCACAAAAATATTTTAGAAAAGATATTAATTCCATACTAGAAGAATATAAAAAAGTAATTGAATAATTATATTTTTTTTATCATATTAAAAGATTTAATATATATGAGTATATTATATGAATAATATACTCATATATAACAAATATTAATTGTATAATATTTCTTATTTCTTTTTTTTAAAAAATATTGAAATTAAAATAAATATATTTAGAAATCAATTGATATATCAGTGTTAACAACAATTAATTGTATAGAACCTTCAAATAATATATTAGAAAAGGTTTTTTTTTTTTTTTTTTATTAAATTTTATTTTAATAATATACATTTTTTAAAATAATTTTCCAAATATAGTATATTTTAAACATTTTTTTCCCTAATATTTTACTTTTTAATCTAATTTCTTAATATTTTTTCTTAAAAGATAAATGATAATAACGGAAAAGTTTATGTAGATAAGAATTATTTAATAAGACTTCATGGTCTTAGAGCACCTCAAAAGATATTTAATAGTTATGAACTAAAAAGTAATTTTTAGACTATAATAATAATAATAATAATAATAATAATAATAATAATAATAATAATAATAATAATAATAATAATAATAATAATAATAATAATAATAATAAAAATAATATATAATTAATTTTTTTATTTTATTAAATATATTTATACTAAAATAAAATCATTAACTTTAAATTCAGCTGAACAAGAAGCTATGAATTTATGGAAGTTACCAAGTGAAAAAATATCATTACCATTACCTGCTGTTAAACCACCGCCGGTAGTAGAGACTCCTAAAGTTATAGTAGCTGAAGAAAAAGTACAGAAGTCACCTCCTAATAATAATAATAAAGAAAAAGATACTACTCCAATTTCAATTCCATTACAAAATGAAAATAATGATGAAACTATAAAACAAATAAAGTTTATTAAAGAACAACAAAAGAAGCATCAAAATTACATTAATAAAACACAGACTTCATCAGCTGCAGCATCTCCAGCGTCATCTGTTGATATGACAATATCGTCACAACCATCATCATTATTTGGTGTTTCTAGTATTTCAAATACTAAAAGTAATACTAATAATACTATAGTTAAAACTGAAGTTAAAACATCAAAAATTAATAATACTTCTAATTCAAAAAGTAGTAAAACCGAAACTATTAATACAAATACAAATTCATTAGTATCCACACCAACGAAAAATTCATCTTCTGTTATAACTATAACAACACCAACTATGAATTCATCATCAGTGTCATCAACATCTTCAGCTAAAGTAGTTAATTCAAATGCAAAGAAAACATCTACACCTAGTACTCCAAATGCTGTTCCAAATCAAAATATAAATACTACAGCTCTTAATTTAGCAAACGCTAATAAGGCTAAAACAATTAATAATACAAAATCATCTGGTATAACCATTTCATCAAGTACTTCGTCATCTACAAAAATGGTTAATCCTATTGTAACCACTGCTAATCAAAATACTACAGCTAGTCCTGTTAATATTGAAGAAATGAAACAAAAACAAAAATATATTTTAGAGAATTTTAAAAAATCTAGTCTTGAAAAATTATCACCAGATACACGAAAAAGTATAGAATTAAAATTAAGATTACTTCAAGAATCTCAAGCTAAAAAGCAAGCTGAAACTCAAGCCCAAGCCCAAGCTCAAGCACAAGCTCAAGCTCAAGCACAAGCTCAAGCTCAAGCACAAGCACAAGCCCAAGCCCAAGCTCAAGCTCAAGCAAAAGCTAAAGTTCAAGCGCATATTAAAGATGCTCAAATTCTTTCAACAACACAATCTAATCAAATACAAACTACACAACAAATACAGCAATTACAACAAACTCAATTTAAGAATACAAAACAACAGCAAATACAAGCTATGGCACAAAATATATTAAATCAAAAACAACAAGAAAGTCAACAAAAACAAGCTCAACAACAAAAAACACCTGTTCAACCTCCTGTACAATTGTCATTACAAAATAAAGTTGTTCAACAACAAGCACAAGTTCAAGCACAAAAACAAAAACTTATACATAGTCAATGGCAAGGTCAATTATGCTTTAAGATTGAAGGTCATGCTATTGCTGAAAACGCAATTAATTTAATTGCTAAACCAAATAATACACAATTTAAGATGGAAGATTTGTAAGTTTTCATATATATAAGTTTTTTTTTTTTTTTTAATAATTCAACTATTTTATTTATAAAACCTTTTAATTAATATATATACATATAATTTTTTATTTTTATATTCTTCTTTTTGATTATTATTATTATGTTTTTCATTATTATTTAATAGTTTATTTGGTTCATGGCCACAAAAATTAATAATTGAACAAATTTTTAATGGTGATATTAGTAAATTTATTGAAGCTAATAAATCATCGATGCCATTTGTTACATTCGAACCACCTCAAGGTCAAGATAAAGTCAGTTATGTAAATTTAGTAAAAAACTTATCTGAAAGACAATTGGTATATATTCATTTTTAATATTTATTCAGTTATTTGAACTATTTTAAAATATGTTTTTATTTATTAATTTATATTTATTTATTTATTTATTTATTTTTATAATATTATATTATATTATAATATTAATGTTTTTGTTATAGTTTGGTTTAATTCGTTTTAGTAATAGTAAAGAATTAAAAGATAATCAAGGATTATTACTCTTTCAAAATGAAAAAGTATTATATGGTATTGTATTTATAAGGTTTCCTATAACCAATTTAATAAATACTATTATTCCACAGCAACAACAACAACAACAACAGCAGCAGCAGCAACAACAACAACAACAGCAACAACAATTATTAAATCAAAACTTATCTCCACAAATGGCAAAACACAACCCAATATTATTATCACCACAATCTAGAACAAAAGCCCAACTTCAACAACAAGCACAAGTAATACAACAACTTAAAATTAATCCTCAATTAATTCAAAATCATAATGGACAAATTTCATTAACACAAGTACAAGCTGTTAAAGCAGCCCAAGCAGCACAAGCAGCACAAGCAGCCCAAGCGGCTCAAGCGGCTCAAGCAGCTCAAGCAGCTCAAGCAGCACAAGCAATACAAAATCAAGTTGTTCAAGCTCATGCAATACAAAATCAAGTTGCTCATTCACAAGTTCAGGTACAAGTTGCCCAAGGCCAAACTCAACCACCTACTTCGCACATACCATTAACTGCGACCCAATCAGCCTTAGGTTTACCACATGGTCTTGGAACTACTCAAATACCTGTTGGAAATATTCAAACTCAAAGAATTGGTTTCCCAATGAGTGCTTTACAACAAATACAATTTCGACAACAACAACAACAACAACAAAATCAAATATTTTTACAACAACAGCAAGCTTATCAAAGTAAGTAGAAAGGAAATAAATATATTATTGTTATTATTTATATAATTGCTTGTATTAATATTTCATTTTTTTTTTTCTTTTTATTAAATTTTTATTATTATTATTATTATTATTATTATATATTTTATATATATATTTTTAATATATTTTATTTTTTTTTTATTATTGTTATTTTATTAAATAAACTTATAGATATGTTATTAACACAGCAACAACAACAACAGCAACAACAACAACAACAAAGATTAACACCACAACAATTATTAATGTTATATCAAATGACAAGACAAAATCAAAGTCAATAAATTTAAAAATAGTTTTATATATATATATATATTCTATCATTTTTTTTATGATAAATTATAGAATAATCATCTTTAAAGACACCATATATATTAAAGATAGAAGATAAAATAAAATAAAATAAAATAAAATAAAATAAAATAAAATAAAATAAAATAAAATAAAATAAAATAAAATAAAATAAAATAAAATAAAATAAAATAAAATAAAATAAAATAAAATAAAATAAAATAAATAAATAAATAAATAACTTATTAAATTTATTTTTATAATAATAAAACTTGTTTAAATTAATACCAAATTAAAATTTAATTAAATATTCAATATATATATATTAATATATATTGATATCATTTATATTAATAGTAGTAATAATAATATTATTATTTTTTATTTTCCTTTCATTCCCGATAAAATATTATAAATATTATAAATAATAATAATGGCTATAATAATAATAATAATAATAATAATAGAATTATTATTTTTATTTTAACTATTGGTGTTAGAAAAAATATTTTAAAAAATTTTTAATTAAAAACTTTTAATTCATAGTTAAATTAAAATAATTCATATATAACTTTCTTCCATTATTTCATCGTTATTGGTCTGCATATCGTTATCATTATCATCACTTCCTGCCATTTTTTTTTCTGTATTTTCTATTCCTTCCTTCGCTTCTTCAGATTCAGAATTAAGTCTATATTTAAATAGTAAAATTTATATAAAAAAATTATTAAAAATAATAGTAATAATAATAATAATAATAATAATAATAATAATAATAATACAGATTTAGTATAGAAATAAGAATTAATATAGTTAATAAAAAATTTTCAATTTTATTAACTTACTGTAATGCTTTTTGGAAATAATCTAATGCTTTCATATAATCTTCTATTTGTAAATATATATTTCCTAGTTTTATATTTAATTTTTCTGTATCATTTGCTTTTAAATATTTTTCCAATCTATATATTCATATAAGATATTATAACATATATTTTATTAGATAAGATATATATTCATATAATGTTTTTTTATATACTATATTATTCTTATTCTTATTATTAATTACAATTCAATAGCTTCATCTTTTTTCATTTCATTCATTAAAAAATCAGTATAAAATAAAACAGCTGGTTCATATTGTGGATCAATTTCCATTACTTTATTAAATATTAAATGTACCTTTTTTTAAAAAAAAAAAAAATAAAAATAAAAAAATAAAATAAAATAAAATAATAAAAAAAAAAAAAAATAGTTAAATATTATAATGAAAAAAGAAAAAATTCTTAAAACACATAATTTTTATATTCTTATTATCTATACATACTTTGTCTTTTAATTCTATATCAATTGTAAATGTTTTTCCCAATAATGTTAACAGTCGTGCTGATTTTGGCATCATTTCTGACGCTTTTTTTGCTATTGTATAGGCTTCAGCTGGTTTATTCAAATAACTATAGGAATCAACAAGTCCTTTACATTATATATATATTTAATATAATATTATAAAAAAAAAATAATAAAACTAATATATATAATATTTTATACCTTCATATGCTGCATAATTTACAGGGTCATATACTAATGCGGTTCTGAAACACTTTATTGCATTTGATGGTTTATTCTGTAATAAAAATATATTTCCTTTATAATAAATAAATAAATAAATAAATAAATAAATAATAAATAAATAAATATTTTATTTAATACTCTATATAATTATTATATTTAATATATTATAATACCTTTTTGTATAAGTGCTTCATAATGATAATTATCTAGAGAAAGTGCCTTTTTATAATATAATAATACATCAAATAAAAAAATAAAAAAATATATAAATAGCATATCACTAAGAGTAATAATATAAATTATAATTACTTTATCAATAAATGACATAGCACTTTCCAGATCATTTTTCATTATACTATAATGAGTCATTGCTACCCAACTTTCTGGTCTATCTTCAGTTATTCTTATTAATTCATCAGCTAATCTTTAATTTGATAAAAATATTTAATAATAAATAAATAAGTAAATGAAAATTCAATAATTTAATTTAAATGTAATTATAATAACTTTAAATTTTAATGTTAAAAAGAAATACCTATTAACAAGAATGGGTTTATTACAACATTCTTTCATAATTGATGAATATACATCCATTTGATCAATAAATAATGGATCTATACTATGAAGCTAATTAAAGAAAAAATATAGAATTTTATAATAAAATTATTTATTAAATTTGAATAAAATAAGTTATATATAAGAAATAAAATGAATCGATATACATAAAAAATATAAAAAAATAAACATATATATAAAAATTAATAAAATATAAGATAAAATATGACGTACTTGAGCAAATGAGTAATACGCAGATGCATTATTTCCTAAACGATAGTAACAATCAGCAATTGCTTTAAGTGTATATATATTTTGATGAAATTTTGAATTTATAACCTGAAATGAATTCTTAGCCTCTTTATTAATTATTATTATTTTTTTAAAAAAAAAATGGTGATAATTAATACAAATTTATATTAAAAGAAATATACTAAAATAATACATTATATATAAATTATATATATATATAAATTTTTTGTACCATTTAATTGACCATTATATATTTTATAAGTAGCTTCAATATAATCCTTCAAAAATTTTATATTATCAATATCTTTTACAAATAAAGTCTTTAAGGTATCATCAACTTTTCCCCCATACTTGATATATTCAGTCCAAATTTCAACTGCTAATGGTTGTTGTCTTTATGATAAGTTTATATATATATAATTTAAAAAAAAAAAAATAAAAATAAAATATAATTCTTATAAATATTTATATAAAATAATAAAGTAAATAAATAAGCAAAAAAAAAATAAAAAATAAAAACCTTATAGCCATTTTATAATAAAGAATTGTATTTCTATACATTATAATTAATCATGAAAAATAATGATAAAAAGTTAAAATATATATTCAATTAATTGAATATTATTATTTAAATTTATCAATTTTATACCGTAAATCTCCAATTTGTGCGCTTATTTTTCCAAGTAAAATATTTACAGATAATGGACGATTTAAATAATTAATAGACTCGAACTAATCATCACATTCAATTATATATATAAATATATAAATGAGTAATTAACATTTATTAATATTTTATAATAATAATTAATTAGTAAAATAACTTGATTATATTAGTTATGATGATAATTACAATTCGTTTTGCCTGGATATAATCTTTACTCTTATAATAACAATTTCCAATTTTTTCTTTAATTGTATTTATTATATGGTCATATCCGGTTTTTGGTATATATTCTATGGATTGGGTATAATAATTCTTTGAAAATATTAAAATATATAAGTAAAAAATCAAAAAGATTATTGAATGAAAATAGATTATATTAAAAGCATACTATTGCTCTTTTATATTCCTTTTTCTTTACTAAACAGTCTGCAAATAATGAAAAAACCTCATAAGTAACACATTTTTTAATATTTTTATTTTGTAATTGAAATATTATATAACTAAGCTGTGTCAAATATATTATATTTAAAAAAAAAAAAAGAAATTTAAAAATATTATATAAATAGAGTTAAAATAATGATTTAATATATACAATTACTATGTATATATATAGAAAAACTATTATTAAAATGGTTAGTGTTTATTATCTATATATTACCAATAATTCAGCAGATGAATACAATTCATCTTCAATTAAAACTTTGACTTTATTTAAGGTATCTTTATATATATCCATGATATATAATAATCTTTTTTACATATATTAAATTAACTAGATTTATATAAAATCTTTTTCTATTATTATTGAAATAATATATAAAAAATATTTATATATAAATTTAATTTATAGAAACAAATTATAGAAATGTAAAAATAATTTATAAGAATGAAAAGTACAAGTAATTTCTTTTCATATGAATAATATTTAAAATTTAATATATTAAATTTTTAAATTTTAATTATATTAAATAATTATTAAATTTAAAAAAAAAAAATTTTTATATTATTTAATTTATTAATTGATTTAATAAAAATTTCACTTTTTTTATATAAAAATTTTTCTTTATTAAAACTATCTGTCATATTTTTATAAATTTATATATTGATTTTTTAATTTTTCTAGAATTTAATTACTTATTGTAATATATAATGACAGAAAAATCAAAAAATTTTTTATATAAATTTATTGGAGGTGTAACTGTTGCCTCAATAATTGCAATCAGTTTATGGTGGCTTTCATCAATAGATGATGAAGATGATGTCAATGATTTTATACAAACTTCGAATAATGAAACTGAAATTGATTTCAATGATAAACATTCAAAAATTAAAATAGTTATTTCAGGAAAAAATGTAAAAATCTATATTAAGATATATTTTTTGATAATTAATAAAAATTAAAAATTACTTATTAATAAATTTAATAAATTTGCAAAAAAAAATATATATATATATATATTATTATTTTTATTAAAATTTTAGATTATATTAAATTCCTCCAATCCTAAAGAAATTGATGATAATCAAATTTCAACTTTATTTTCATTATCAGATAATTTTGATATATATATTGTTATCCAAGTTAAAGATGAAAATGAACAAAAAGAAATATTCGATGCTATAAATCAACATGAAATATTTAAAACTGGTGTTTTAAATATTAATAAAGTATTATTCTGTTCAACAGCACCAGGAAAGGGACACATTGCAAGGCATATTGAACCATATATTTTTGTGGATGATGACATTGAAACCATTGACAATTTTTCAAAATTTATACCCAGAGCAATTTGTGTAACAGATTCAAATCCAATATCATTAAAGAATAAATCAAATGTCGAAATTGTTAATTCTTTAGAAAAGAGTAGTATAATGAAAGTTAAAATTAATTAAATTATTAAAAAAAATAAAATAAATTAAATAAAAAATATAATTAACAAATTAATTGAACTAGATAATTGAACTAGATAATAAAAAAAAAGTAATAATAGTATAAATTATTAATTATTAAATTTTAAAATTAAAATAAATTATTTAATTTAAAAATTAAATATATATATAAACCATAATATAATACAATAATAAAAATAAAAATAAAATAGAATCTATTCAATTCAAATAATAAAAATTTAATAAAAAAAATAAATTAGAATTTAAATTATTAAATTCAAAAAATAATTTATAAATATTTAAAACTATTCGTCAACTTTTTATTTCTATTTATTTATTAATCATCTTATTGATTTATTTATATATTTATTTATTTATCTATCAATCATTTATTTATACCTATATTATATATAAATATTTATTAAATATAAATATAAATATAAATATGAAATGTTCTTTTTTTATTATATTCATTAATATTAATATTATTATAATTATTATTAATTATTGCTCATTATTATTAATATTATTAATAGTATTTTGTTTTTAATTTTTAATTATTATGTTTAATTTACTTATATAGTAATTTTATGTTATAGAATATATTTATTTTATTAAAAATATAAAATTTTTGAAAAAGAAAAAAGATATAATATATTATATATCAGCTAAATTTCTTTGAATCCTCATCTTTTTTGATTTTCATTATTTATAAAATATTTATAAAAGGAAAAAAAAAAAATAATAAGTAAATATATTTAATCAAACATTTAAATTATTGTAATATTGTAATCATGTAAAAATAATTATAAACTTACTTGATTATTCATAACCTTTTTTAATAATTTAATTTTATTTTCTTTTGTTTCATCTTCCCTACTTACAGCATAAGCAAACATTTGGGATATTACATTTCCACTATCATTATAAGAAGATTTATTAAATATTGAATTTATATATGTTGCTGAATTCGATGAAAATGGGCTATTTAGATTCAAATGTTCTTTTTGAATTCCAATATAACGTTGATTTATTTTATTCACTGAATTTGATGTAAATAAGCCTTTAGTTTTAGTAATTAAATTTCCAATTTTAATATTTTTTATACTTTGAACAATGGATGACCTTGAATTTGATGGTTTTAGTGATAATGAATTATTTGAATTTAATCTTTTGAAAGTATTTATATTCTCTTGACCATTATCATTAAATTTAAATTCTTTTAACTTCTTATATTGAACGTATGATCTCAACCATGGATGTTTTAAAACATCTTGTAATTTAGCTCTTTGATTTGGATCAAAACATAGCATTCTTGATATTAGCATTTTACATTCTAATATTATCAATAGTAATATTAATAATATTAATAGTTATTAAAATAAAAAATAATATAAACTTTATTTTATTTTTATTTTTTTTTTTTTATCATAATGATAAAAAAAATAATAATAATTAGTAGGCTTTGTTATTTTATATATACCATATGATAAATATTCAGGATATTCTGGACCACCTTGTATTATTAAATATAATTTATAATAATTTAAATAAACATCTAGTTTGGTAATAAGAAAAAAACAACGACAAAAAAAAAAAAAAAACACTTACTATACATAAGGTCAACCATACTATTATTTGTTATATCAGGCTTTGAAGGATCAAATGGTAATCTACCTGTGGTAAGAACATATAATACAACCTAAATATATATATTAGTTCTATAATATAAAATAATAACAGAAATTTATTAATGAATCAAGATATATTATTTGCTTACACCAAGACCCCAAACATCAAGTTCTGGTCCCCAATATGGTTGTGATAGTATGACTTCAGGTGCTTGGTATACAGGAGAGCCACAGAATTCATTTATTTGGGAACTAAAACTTGTATAGAAACAAGCACTTCCAAAATCTAATAGTACAATTCTTCCAGTACCTTTTTCTCTCATAATATTTTCACATTTTACATCCTATTAAATATACATTTAATATTAATATTTTTATTTAGTTTTTAAATAATAGAGAAAAAATATTATTTAATATATATATATATGTATATAATACTTACTCTATGAACTATATGATTGCTATGAAGATATTCTTAATAAATTATTAATATCAAAATATATATATTAATCATAAAAGAAATAAGATATATATAATATATATTATTATTTATTTATCAATCAATTAATATATACGTAATGCTATAATAACTTCATATATGATTTCTTTGGCTTTTTTTTCTAGCAGTCTTCCTTTTTTAATAATATAATCACACAAATCTTCACCATCTATTTTCTCTGATATTAAATAGAAATAATTCGCTGTTCTTACCATATATCTTATAAATTTAATAAATTATAAAATAAATTATATTAAATATAAATATTATAAAATAATTGTTTATTGCAATTACATATATTATGCTTAATAAAATAATAAATAAATAAAAAAGAAATATTACTTCATATATAATATATTTGGATGAATAAGTAGTGAAGAAATAGTTGCTTCCTTTAATAAGTCTAATTCATAATCTAAGTAATATTGATATGTTGAAGAATTTTTGTCGACTTTTGGTTTTTTTGCTCTAGGAATTATTTTACAAACTAACTAAAAATATTATAAACGACCAATATATTAATTTTTATTACAATATATTATTATTATTATTATTATTATTATTATTATTATTATTATTATTATTACTATTATTATTATTATTATTATTATTATTATTATTATTATTATTATTATTATTATTATTATTATTATTATTATTATTATTATTATTATTATTATTACTATTATTATTATTATTATTATTATTATTATTATTATTATTATTATTATTATTATTATTATTATTATTATTATTATTATTATTATTATTATTATTATTATTATTATTATTATTATTACTATTATTATTATTATTATTATTATTATTATTATTATTATTATTATTATTATTATTATTATTATTATTATTATTATTATTATTATTATTATTATTATTATTATTATTATTATTATTATTATTATTATTACTTCTTTTCCTGTAACTAAATCTTCTGTTGCCCGAATTTCACCACATCCACCTCTTGCTAATACATATGTTAATTTAAACCTTTTATCTATTATTTTTTCTTTATAATATTGCTTTGTTTTTTCATCATATCTATCAATCTTTTCAACATTATTATATTTTTCAACTTCGATAGTACTTTTATTTTCTTGTATAGTATGATTCATATTATCATTTTTATTATTTTGTTCTACATCTTCCTTTTCAATATTGTTTTCATCTTCGATCTTATCCTCATTTTCAATTTTCGATTTTAAACTTTTTTTATTTATTTCACTATTACTTTCAAGTTTTAATTCTTTATTACTAATTTCATTTTTTTCTTCATCTATTTCATCAACTTTGCAAACTTCTGTTTCCTTTTTTGTATTTTCATTTTTAATAGAAATACTTAGAGAATTGACATCAATCAAATTTTCTTTATTTGTAATATAATTTTCATTTTCATTAATATCATTTATATGATTTTGATTGTTACTAATAACATCAACTTTAATAATATTTTTAATAAGTTTATTTATGTCAAACATATGATAATATTTTCCAGATTTATCATTATCATTATTAATTTCCTCATTAATATTTTCATTATTTTTTTCTGAATCATTTTCAGGCAAATTTTTACTGATATCATCTTCGTCATAGTTTTGATTGATAGAATCATTACATTCTATATCTTCATATTTTATATTGTCATCAATTTGATTTTCCTTTTCTTCTAAAATATTTTCAATATCATCAATTTTATCTATATATGATAAAGAATAGCTTGTATTTTCCAATATTTTATTATTTAATTCCCTTGAATCATATAATGATAATGAATGATCTAATTCTCCCGGTATTGACGTTAGTGATGATTTAGATTTATCATTTAAATTATCACTTGATTGTCCTATTAATGTTTCTGCAGATTCTTTATAATCAGAAAATATTATCTTTTCTTTATTTAGACTATATTTTTTTATATTACTTTCATTATTCTGTTGAAATTTCTGTATTAATTCATGAGAAATTTTTCCATTTTGCCTTATTTTAAACTTTTCATTACTATGTTTATTTGAATCACCTTCATATAAAGTACCAGAAGAGTCATATATATCATTAAATTTGGAAATTTTACTTATTTGATGATCATAATTTATATTTTTTTTATCATAATTATTATGTAAATTTGAAAATTCATTATTTTCAAACTTCCTAATAAGACTATTGATTTGTCTTGTCTGCATTTTTTAAATCAATTTTTAAAATATATATATTTATATTTTTATTGATTTATTTCTTTTATATATATATATATATATTTTATTTTATTTTATTTTATTTTATTTTATTTTATTTTATTTTATTTTATTTTATTTTATTTTATTTTATTTTATTTTATTTTATTTTATTATATTTTATTTTATTTTATTTTATTTTATTTTATTTTTTATTTTTTTGAAAAAACATAATAAAAAATAATAATAATTAATAAATTATAGTATTATAATTAAAATACAAACTTTATATTAAATAAAAGTAAACTAATCTATATTAATTATTAAAAAAAATAATTACATAATATATTATAAAAATATATTTAATGAGTTACTATTAACTTTATTTTTTATATTACATTTTCCATTATATAAAATTATAATTATAAAATAATGATATTATTATTTCTTTAAATTTTAATTATTATAAAACATTATAAATATTACTCATATACATTCATATATATATTTAATTGATATACATAAGAATATGTATTTGGAAAAATTATATTTTGAAAATATACTTATGAAAACAATTTAAAGCAAAAAAAAAAAAAAAAAAGAAAAAAGAAACTTTTTTTCCCCTTAGTTTGACAATACCTTTTTATAACATTATTTATCATTATATATATATATATATATAATAAGCTTTTTTTAATAAAATAAATGAAAATGTTACATGATGAATTCCAAACTTAATTATTAATAATAAATAATAAATCCTTTTTTATCACACTTCATATCTTTTAGAGTTTATAAAGATAGTTTAAATTTAAATAGACAAAGTTAAAAATTTTATTTTTATTATTAATAGAAAATATTATAATTATTTTATAAAGAATATAAAAAATATTAGATAAAACTAACTTAATATATATATTTTATTATATATATTATAAAATAATAATAAATAACAATATTATTATTATTATTTGAACAATATTATATTAATAATTTAGATAGATGGTAAAAACATATAATCTAAATAAATAATAATTTTACAATAATTAAATAAAATTTGTGATTGGTAAAAATCATAACATGAACTTTTAATTAATATCATTTTAAACTTTAATTAAACTTTAATTTACAAAATATCCAAAAAAAATTATTCAAAAACTATTGCTTTAAAGTATAGTCATTCTGTCTTTTATATATATTTCTTTTTTTTTTTATTTTTATTTATAGTTAATAATTATAATAACTAGAATACTAAGAATTTTTGAAAGGAAAATTATTTCAATTTTAATTAACTTTTTTCTTTAAATAAAAAATATCTTTAAATGATTGTATCAACTCTAGATAGCATAGCATCTATTAATAATAAAAAAAAAATAAATAATGAAAATGTAACATTACTAAAAGAAGCATTAAACTCATTGAAAACGGAAACATTCAAAGTATACATACTTATTTATATTTTTTTTCTAATTAATATAGAATATAAATGTATATGTGTTTTATTTTATATAACACTAATAATTTAAATATAAAAAATTACAATTTTATTTTTAATATATTTTCAATGTAATATGTAATAGAATACTTTATCAAATACGAAATTTCTTAATAATACAATAATATATTTTCATCAAAATATAAATCACCCTCTAAGAAATTTTATCGGTTCAATACCTTTTTTTTTGATTATAGATAATACAAATTTCAATGTAATTTTTTAATTTGAATTAAAAATATATTCCAATTCAATAATGAATAAACTTATTTTTATTTTTATTATTATTTTTAAATTTTAAAATTTAAAAGCTTTTTAATAATCTTTTATCAAAAGATGACAGCATTATATTAGGAGCAAATTCACAGTATAACAAAAACAATAATGTAAATCCTTTTTAATTTTTCTTTTTTCTTTTTTATAAAAGTATTTTTATAATACAATAATAATGTATAATAAATTAAATTGTATATAAATGTATAATAAATAATAATTTATACAATAATAAGAATGCAAATTATTATTTAAATTCAAATATTAAATTTGAACCTGTTGAATATAGTTTTGCAAGGTATAAAACTGCTTAATTAATATAAAAAATAAACCTTTTTTTTTTACTTATTTAAAAATTTACATTTAATATAAAAATTTTTAAAAATAAATTTTATATAATATATATAATACAATATAGATATGTGATATCATTATATTCTTTAATTTGTAAAGATTTTAAAGAAA
>MCFG01000125.1:0-2500 GCA_002104895.1 Anaeromyces robustus | reverse complement strand
TGCTTTAATATTAACATCAGTATTTCCAATGGATTGTGCTTCATATAATCTTCCACTATGATTAAAAAATAAAAGTGTTACTCCTAATGTAAGAATACATCCTAATAAAAAAGTAAGAATTGACATTACCCATACACGTTTCGATGTTTTAGCAACGGTGTCTATAAAAATAAATAATAAATAAATAAATAAATAAATAATTAAATAAATATTTATAATTAAAAATTTATCAAAAAAAAAAAAAAAAAACTAAATATAATTAAATAATAAAAAAAATAAAATGCTTATTTATTATTATAACATTTGATTGATATATAAAGGTATATATTAACTTATAATTTTTGGTAATATCTTTAATATATATTAACTCGTAATAAATATATATATATATATAAATGTATAAATTATTTAAAAAAAAAAAAAAAATTATATGTATAGATATATATATATTTTTACCTTCTAATTCAGAAATTGTAACCTTGGTTTTAAGAAATTGATTTCTGAATGAAGAAATTGCTAAATCTTTTTGTTTACATGCTCCACAATCACCATAATTTTTAATTTTAGAAGCATTAGATAAAGTTTTATTATGACCTTTTCTTTCTTTGGAATTCTTTTTATTCATAGAAATACTTTCATTTGGATCAAGAGAAACACGAGTTACACGTAAATCTAATGCATTTAATAAATTAGTTGGATTGTTGTATAATGGTGTAATATAATTAATATTCAAAACTTCTGAATCTAAAATTTCTTGAGCTGTTGGTCTTAAAGCAGGATCAGGGTTCAATAAACTTTTCAAAAATGGTAATTCTAAAGGCCATTTTTCAACAAAATTATCAGGGAATTTACCATTTCTTATATTAGTTAAAGTCTTTATACGTTCCATTCCTGTTTTAAATGGCCATAATAATTCAAATAATAAAATACCTAATGAATATATATCTGTTTTATTATCATATCCTTGTGAAGAAGCTAATTGTTCTGGTGATGCATAAATATAAGTTCCAACACCAGAAGTTAAATTAGGAGCAATAGAATTGACTTCAGTTTCACCATATTTATTTTTCTTTAATATCTCTAATTCTTCTGATTCTTCTGATTCTTCTGATTCTTCTGATTCTTCTGATTCTGATTCTGATTCATTACCTACTAAGGTAGTTGAAATTGGTAAAGTTTCTGCAACTGTTTCAGTATTTGGTGAAGTTACATTAAAATCAAAATCAACATCTTTTGCAAGACCAAAATCACCTAACAAAATATGATTATCATCTTGTAAAAAAACATTAGCTGGTTTAACATCACGATGAATACAACCATTCCAATGAACATGAGCAATAGCTTGAACAATTTGTTTAAATATCTTAAATATAACTTTTCTATCAATATGAATTTCTTTCTTTTCAGTTAATTGATTACGTTTACGTATCCATGTTTCTAATGTTTCTCCTGAACAAAGTTCCATTTGAATAATTAAAAATAATCTTAAATTATTTTGTTTCTCAAGTGGTTTCATTACTGAAGTATTTCTTGGATCTGATTCTGTTTTTCCATGATCCTTCTTTTTTAATTTTTTAACATTGTTAATTTTATCACAAGTATCATCATATTGTTGTTCTTGATCTTGATCATTTGGAATAGATTCATCATTTCCAGGTCTAAAAGAAAATGGATTATATGAATTATCATCTAAACTATTAATATCAGTGGATTCATCATCACTTTTATCACTACATAATGAATCTAAATCATCCATATTAATAAAAAATTCATTAGAGTTATTATTATTTCCAGTATCTCCAATATTTCCAATATTTCCAGTATTTCCAGTATTTCCAGTATCTCCAGATTCACCGAATGAAATAATAAAATCATTATTAGATGGTTGATTATCAACATTTAAATGATTATTACTATTTAAGCTAATATTTCTGCTATTAATATTTATATTATTACTTAAACTATTATTGTTGGAATATGAAAAACTATTATTTTGGATTTCTTGAGATTCACTTTCATCATCATTTCCATCAAATTCACTACTACTATCACTTGAATCACTATCATAAGCATCTTTCTTCTTATCCCTTCTAGGTACTTTTTCTTCAACTTCAATCCAAGAAGCATGATATCTAACAATATTTGGATGATTAGATATACGTGCAAATGTCTTTACTTCTCTTACAATTCTTAAATCTTCATCTGAAAGAAAAGAAAGATTAGATGTTGTAGTAGATGTAGCATTATTAGAATTAACTGTTTTTAAATTATCAAAAGCATGTAAATCAAATGAATTACTAAATTCTTTTGGTTTACTCTGCAATTTTATTTTTTTAATTGCATATAATTGGCCATCAAGACGGTTTCTTGCTTTATAAACTTGACCAAAACCACCCTTTCCAAGAGCTTCAATTTCATCATATTCATTTTGGTATCTTGATTTTAAATCTAATAAAACTGAATCACTTGTTCGATTGCCTTTCTTATTTGTATTAATAAC
>MCFG01000124.1:120000-157149 GCA_002104895.1 Anaeromyces robustus | reverse complement strand
AAGATAAAACAATTGTAAAATTTAAACAACAGTGAAAAATTTACATTCAGTTATTACTAGTCTACATTTTTTTAACTCGATCTTTTTAGTTTAAAAAAAAAAAAAAAAAAAAAAAAAAAAATATATATATATATTTTAGTTTTGCACTTCATTTTTCTTTTTTATTTTTTTCAATATTAAAATATATAATCACAATGGTACGGAATTTTTATAATAGTAACGAAAATAGTAATGTGTTTGTTCGTGGTTTCCGTTGTTATGGAATTGATATTAACAACACTAGCATTATCTTCATCAATGGCCTTCACTCATGGACCAATGCATATATGATGGATTTTCTGGAATCGAAATTTAAGGAGTTCAACAAGTACATTCTTTCAGTTAAACGATCTATGTGTTCTAGAGGTTGGTATTTTAGGATCAAGGTTTTATCATCTGACTTCAAATTTGATGATTTCAAAAAGAAATTTGTATCACATATCTCAAATGCTCGCTTGTCGTATAGTAATTGCACTCATTATATTCGTAAAAGATCACTTCAACAGACCAGAAATCAACTATTTTCTTCTTCAACAAACTTTAATGATTCAATCAATAACCAAAGTAATTCTACAACAAACTTAAATGATTCAATTAATAACCAAAGTAATTCTACTACAACATCCTCACAATCTAATACTTCAGATTCTTTCCAACGCAACTCATTAGTTAGTATACACTCTAATCTCAACTCTCTTAATTCTATCAAAGATAAGTTTACTTTTTGTCTCAGTTGGAATACCAATGGATGGAACCAGAAAAGAAAGATAGTATCGAATACTTTATCACATTATTCAAACCTCTTTTCTCTGTTTTCAAGAAACAAAGAAGGTTCTGGTCCAATAGTAGTCAACCATGTAAAGTCACTATTCCCAATTACCGATTATTTTGTTAGAAGAGCCGTTGATAGTATTCCAGGCATGAGAGGTTTATTTTTAGGTTATCATAAATCTTGTCAAGCAATACTTGAAGAGAATTCATTTAATTACATTATTTCCTTAACAATTATAATATCTACGACTCTAAATGCTCTGTTGGAAATGTATATATCCCTGTCAGCTCTCATTCTACACAAGTGAAGTGTGCTTTAGCAGAAAGTTATTGATTGGCTTAATATTCATCGTGATCATGCTTCTATTCTTGTTGGGGATTTTTAACATGAAAAACAGTGGACCTTGAAGAAAAAATATCACCGATTAATGGTTTGGATAATTTTACCTCTCAATAGTTCAAGAATCTCTTGGGTTCAAGGTAATTTATCTTCAGATATTGATCATGCTTTGGTTAATTATAAAATGTTGAACCTTATATCTTTATGCTTCCTTTATTGATTATCACCCAGTCTCTGATCATAAACCAATGTTAGTATATTGTAAGAAAAATTTTGTTGATCTCTCCTTTACTCACCCAAAAAAGGTTGTTCAATGGAATAGAATTCGCTGTAAGGAAATGAAAAACGATATGTTGACAATAACAAGTTTGCTATTTTAAATAATGAGATCTTTAATAATCCTTCTCTTTCTATTGATGATCTAGTTGATAAGTTTATTAATACTTCTAATTCAATTGCAGAGGACCTTGAAATTACATCTTCTACTGAAATTAGGAAATCAATGTTCCATATGTCACGTAATATTTTACTGTCTTCAAAGAATCAAAAGCTTGAAGTATCGACAAATTAAAAAGAGCCATTTGGATTATGAACCTAATCAATTTATTATCCTTGTTGCATCTTATAATAAATTATGCCAATCTATTCATAAAAAATGTAATGAATTTAGAAGACAAAACTATTTATTTTGGATTAAAGTAGGCTGCGAGGCTACCTTAAAAAATGACAGCAGAAAATCATGGTCATGGATTAAGAAGAATATTAAAAATAACAATCAGGAGTTATTTATACCTCATCCTATCAGAGACCACCAAGATAACTTAGTGTATAGTACTAAAGATCAATTAGATGTTTGGTGCAATTATTATAAGAAACTTAGTTATGACTCTACTGGACATAGCATGAATAAAAAATTCTGGAAGAATTCTCCCGCTATTAATCGTATAAAGAGTGGAAATAACATAGTATGGGATATTAACCAAGATATCAGCATTGAAGAAATCAAAAAGGCCATCCTTTCTATCCCTAACTTTAAAGCCTCAGGTCCCGATGGTATCCCTATTGAATTTTATAAAGCTTTAATTCCTGATTCCTCTTCGAATGACTCTGTAAATAATGATTCCTATGTTCCGGCTGGTCTTAGTTGTTTCTGTTTCTTAATTAATCGTATTTGGAATGGTGATTTTCCTATTTTTTGGAATAATGCATCCATTGTTTCTATTCCAAAAAAAGGCGATCTTTCTAATTGTGATAACTATCGTGGTATCTCACTTATCAATAATGGTATTAAGATTCTTTCGAAAATTATTGCTTCTAGAATTTCTGAATATGGTATAAGTCATGGATTCATCAGACCAGAACAATTTGGCTTCGGAATAAGGAAGAATGTATTAGTCTTTATATCTCTATTCTTTCTATTTGTCAAAGACGTAAATTCAAAGGGGAAGATACTTATATAGCTTTTCTGGATCTTAAAAAAGCTTACGATTCTGTGCCCATATATAACATCTTGTCGAAAATTTATACTCTTGGTATACAAGGAAAATGCTTTCAATTTTTGGAGAACCTATATCTGTCTTCCAAAGCTTGTGTTAAATTAATGGACAATTTTCCGATTCTTTCAGAAATACTTAAAGGAGTTCGACAAGGATGTCCCTTATCTCCTATACTTTTTAATTTTGTTTATCAACGACATCTTCAACGATTGCCTGCATAATGGTGTGAAAATAGATACTGAATATTGTTGTGGAGGATTATTTGCTGATGATATTGTTCTTTGTGCCCCTAGTAGATCTCGTATGAACAAACTTCTTCGTTTAGTTGGTAAATGGGCTAAGGACAACGAGATGACTTTTGGAATTAATAAATGTGGCACATTAGCTGTTAGACATGAAAATTCGGAATATATTCTTAGAGAGGACCCTACCTTTTATTTAACAGGAATCGCAATCCCTAAAACAGATTGTTATACTTACCTTGGTGTTCCCTTTCACAAAACTCTAGATTTAAAATTCGTTATTAGTAAAATGAAAAATAAAAGTTAGTAAGGCTTTTGTTTTCAATTCAAGGTTTTTTAAAAAATGATCTGATTCCTATTCCTCTTAAAAGAACTTTATTCTCTGCAAAAGTTATTGGACAAGTTTCCTATTACGCGCCTTTGCTTGGTTCTAACAAAAACAATACTAGTTCTACACAAACAATAATTAACAAAGGTTTTTATTGGATTTTAGGCTACTCGAAACCTAATTCTTTTGTTTCTATTTATTGCATCTCAAAAGAACTCAATATTCCTCCACTTTCTGGTAAATGTGCTTTAGCTCAGGTTAGATGTTTTAATAAGTGGAAGGACTCCCAACTGCATTATCTCAAAGATAGTTAATAATGTTGCTACAACAAGAAAATGGACTTGGGACAAAGAAAGTAAAATATTAAATGATAAATTAAACAATATTTCATCCTCTACTAAAGAAATTATGGAATTCTATTGGGACAGAGACATGAACAGTGATAAATCAATTAAAGCTAAAACTTATAAATTGTACAACTTTGAAGAATCAAGAAGTTACTTAAAGCTTAATCTAGAATTTCCTGAATATAGCAAAGGTTTTCGGTGGATACTTAGGGCAAGATGTGGATATAAAATTGATGCTAGAGTTGCCAAAGCTGCTAAAATGATTAATAATTCTTGTCCTAATTGTTGTTCATGTTGTTTCCATTGTGACAGTTATCAGAGAATTGATCATTGGTTTATAAATTGTTTCTTATTTAAAAATCTTCGTATTGATCACTTCTCTGATTTAGATAGAAATTTTTTTTATTTTTTTAGATAGTCTTTCTAATAGTTTAGTTAGGACCAGTAATAACCCTAGTGTGGATAATAGAATAAATATTATTGTTAAGGGTTATAAAAGTAGTAATAATAGTATAAGTAATATAGATATATTAGGTAGTAAAAAAAATAGTTAATAGGTATAGAATATATATTTTTTTAATTGGTGGTAGAGATTATGGTTTTAGTGATAGAATTAACAATAGTCCATACAAAAAGGAATGGGAATGTTTGTTTAAGTGTCAGACTGAATCTGGTACTTATTCAAAATCCCCATTCTTGTTGCGATCTGCGGCTCTATTGAATGATATCATGCCTGTTGTCTGTAAAAGACAACATATATTATTCAATAAATTTAAAACCAACCTCTCCAGGAACGTCAATGCTGATAACACAGTAGGACAGCCTAGTAGGGCAAATGCCGATCCTATTTCCGACCCTAGTGGAATAGGATAGATCAATTTTACTTTAATTCTATATTTAGAATTAAGGGCTGTATGGATTTATTGTTTTTAAATATTATTATACTTTTTTTTTCCTCCAGTATTATTATTATTATCTATATATATTTACTGGTTTTTATTTTTTTTAGTAGTATCATTTTTTTTCATTATGTGTTTTTTTTATGATTCATGTATTTTAATATTTAAATTCAATAAAGTTGACGTACAAATTGTGTGCCATAAAAAAAAAAAAAAAAAAAAAAAAAAATTTGTTATTTTTTTTTTTTAATTATAATATTCCTACTTGTTTCTTATTCTATAGACTTAAAATTCTTCCTAATTGTCTACGTTAGATAAGTTATTTAAAAGATATGTCCTATTTTTATATGTTATTTGTTCAGTTTATATTAGTTGTATTTTATATAGATAATTGTTTAATTTATTAAAATTTTAATTTTTATAACAGTGATAAATCAATTAAAGCTAAAACCTATAAAATGTACAACTTTGAAGAATCAAGAAGTTACTTAAAGCTTAATCTAGAATTTCCTGAATATAGCAAAGGTTTTCGGTGGATACTTAGGGCAAGATGTGGATATAAAATTGATGCTAGAGTTGCAAAAGCTGCTAAAATGATTAATAATTCTTGTCCTAATTGTTGTTCATGTTGTTTCCATTGTGAGAGTTATCAGAGAATTGATCATTGGTTTATAAATTGTTTCTTATTTAAAAATCTTCGTATTGATCACTTCTCTGATTTAGATAGAAATTTTTTTTATTTTTTAGATAGTCTTTTTAATAGTTTAGTTAGGACAAGTAATAACCCTAGTGTGGATAATAGAATAAATAATATTGTTAAGGGTTATAAAAGTAGTAATAATAGTATTAGTAATATAGATATATTAGGTAGTAAAAAAATAGTTAATAGGTATAGAATATATATTTTTTTAATTGGTGGTAGAGATTATGGTTTTAGTGATAGAATTAACAATAGTCCATACAAAAAGGAATGGGAATGTTTGTTTAAGTGTCAGACTGAATCTGGTTCTTATTCAAAATCCCCATTCTTGTTGCGATCTGCGGCTCTATTGAATGATATCATGCCTGTTGTCTGTAAAAGACAACATATATTATTCAATAAATTTAAAACCAACCTCTCCAGGAACGTCAATGCTGATAACACAGTAGGACAGCCTAGTAGGGCAAATGCCGATCCTATTTCCGACCCTAGTGGAATAGGATAGATCAATTTTACTTTAATTCTATATTTAGAATTAAGGGCTGTATGGATTTATTGTTTTTAAATATTATTATACTATTTTTTTTTCCTCCAGTATTATTTATTATTATCTATAATATATTACTGGTTTTTTTATTTCTTTTAGTATCATTTTTTTCATTATGTGTTTTTTTTATGATTCATGTATTTTAATATTTAAATTCAATAAAAGTGATGTACAAATTGTGTGCCATTAAAAAAAAAAAAAAAAAAAAAAAAAAAAAAAAAAAAAAAAAAAAAAAAAAAATGTCATATGTAGGTTTAAATTTAAATTAATTATTTTAAATTAAGATTAATTCTAATTTAAAAAAAAAAAGAAAATAAATATATGAAGGTGGTGCTGAAATATATACTTATGAAGGCGGAATAAGATTTAATAATTTAATAGAAGATAAATCTATCATTTATTTTAATGATATTAAACAAACTTTTATATTATTGCTCTTCAAAATTATTCTGAATATTTTATGATACTGAATGTACTGTTATATAAGATAGGTATGGTGTTGAAGAATGTTAAAGAGATATATCATCATAGATTAAATTATAAACATAGATTCTATATAAAATGAGAAAAATTATTTAAAAAAAGAACAATACGAAAAAAAAAATAAATATTTTTAATGAATAGAAATTTAAGATGTCTATATAAATAAATTATAAATATTATATATTGACTATATTAACAAAGTTTATCATAAAAAAATTAAAAAAAAAAAAAAAAAAAAAAAAAAAAAAAAAAAAAAAAACTAATATAAAACAATATTATATTCTATTTTTATTATTATTATTATTTATTTATTTTCTATATATTAATATCTTTAATTATTTTCATGACAAATATCTAGTATAGTGTATTTATTAATAAATAAAAAAAAATTTTTTTCTACTAAAAGTTTATTATTATGTAAATTTAATTAAGAAAGTAAAAAAATTCATATAAATACATGAACTAATAATTAATATTTTTATAAATATAATGCATAAATATATATATATATACATGAGTATGTGTAATTTAAAATAATATTTTTATAATCAACAAAATAAAAAAAAAAAGATTATTGAATTAAACCCTACATTTACAAAAGTAATGCAAAATAACATTATTCAAAACACTATAAATTATTACTTTAAAAAAATTTCTCCATGATGAAAAAAAAAAAGGAAAAAATTAAAGGAAAAAAAAAAAAAACTATATTATATAATAATAAATAAATATTTTCAACAATATAAAAAGATAATATTTAAAATAATAATATTTTATCATTTTAAATATTATTATTCATATCTAACATAATTAAATAAAAAATAATAATAATAATAATAATAATAATAATAATAATAAAATAATAATAATAATAATAATAATAATAATAATAATAATAATAATAATAATAATAATAATAATAATAATAATAATAATAATAATAATAATAATAAAATAATAATAATAATAAGTTGACAAAATAAATGATTTTTAATATATCAAATTTTTTTAAATTTAATTTAATTCTGACTTTATTTTATATCAATTTTTTAAGTTTTAATTGGTAGATCAACCCAAAATTAGATTTAAAATTTAAAAAGTAAAAAATGAAATAAAAATTAATCAAAAAAGAAAACATTAAATTAAATTAAATTAAATTAATTGTTAGTTTTTATTTTATTTTATTTTTTTTTTTTTAAAGTTTTTATATAAATAAAGATATATGAAAAATAATTTATAATAAATTAAATAATTTATTTATTATAGAATTAAAAGTTATTAAAAAAGAGAATTTTTCTGTGATAATTAAAATAATAATTAATAAAATAATTATAAACATTATGGTTATGGCAACATCAACTTTAAAACTTGTTTTTAAAAGGAAAAAATAAATTTTTTTAAATAATTTTTAAAATTAAATAATTTAATTTTTAAATATAAATCTTTATTATTTAGCTCAATAATTTTATTTTTCTTTCTTTCTTTTTTTTTTTCTTTTTTCATTTTTTTTTATTATATTTTTTTCTTTTTCGTTTATTTGTATTTTTATATATATATAATTTATAATAAATTATTTAAAAAGTAAAAAGAATGAATATAAAATTCTTATTATTTATTTTATCATATATTTCAGTTGCTCTTGCAGCAACTCTTACATGTAACAAAGTGAAAAAACAAATTTGCAGTTCATGTGGTAATGATAATTTTCAATGTAAAACTGATGAAAATGGAAATATATATTCTTTGTTAGTAATCAATAATATAAATATATTCTTAATAATTATTAAATATATTTCAATTATTTAATTTATATCTATAATTAAAATGGATCATTAATTTTTTTTATAAATTATTTTTATATATAGATTAATTAATAATCAAGATTTTAGTAGTGGTATTCCAGATAATATTTTCAGTATAACTTCTTTAAAGGATTTGTATGTTTATATATAATAAATCGATAATAATAATAATAATAATAATAATAATAATAATAATAATAATAATAATAATAATAATAATAATAGTTATGATAAATAAATAAGTGTTTATAATTTAAATTATACATATATTTAAATTATTTTATTTAAATAATATATAATTAAATTTATTATTATTTTTTTTTGTATTTTTAAATTTTCTAATTAATAATACAAAAAGATATTTAATTAATGATAAAATTTCATCAATTCCTCAAAAAATCGTAAATCTTAAGAAACTTAAAAGATTGTAAGTTTATTAAAAAATAAAATATAACATTTATAATTAATATTAATAATTCATCATTAGAAAAATATATTAGAGTATATTATTTTTAAATTGAATAATGATAAAAATAAAAACAAATTACTGAATAATCCATAAAAATAATATATTTATATTTATAAATAGAGATCTAAGAACAAATAAATTAACAACTATTCCTAAGGATATTGGAAAACTCAATAATCTCAAATATTTGTAAGTTATTGATGAAATAAAATTTAAAATTTTTAAAAATAATAATATAATTCGTTAATATTTTATTTTTCTATTATTTTTAATTTTTTTTTTTAATTTAAATGTAATTAAACTTATTACTATTTTTTTTTTATGTAATACACTTTATATTTAGAAAATTAAGTAATAATGATATAAGTTCTCTTCCTTCATCCATTGGAAATCTTAAAGCACTTATTAGTTTGTAAGAAAATATATATATAATACAAAATAATTATTAAATAAAAAGAATAGATTTAATAATTTTCATATATGAATATTTATTTAAATTTTTAAATTTATTATTTAATATATTTAATATTATAATAAATTTAATATTAATAAATTTATTAATTAATAATATAATATATATTTATTATGTTTATCGTCAAATCGAACATATATTATATTATATTATATATAGATATTTAACTAATTGTAAATTAACATCAATTCCTACATCAATTGGAAATCTTTCTAATCTTGAAAATTTGTTAGTATATTTAATAAAAAAACATTAAAAATGATAATAGAATCATAAATATATAGTTGAAATACTTCATATTATTAATTAAAATTATTAATATGAATACTTTGTTATTTTTTTATTTATGCATTAAATTTTTTATATTTTTTTATTGTGTTAATTTACAGATTATTAAAAAAAAATAATTTAAAGTCAGTTCCTAATGAAATTGGAAATTTAAAAAAATTAAAAGAATTGTAAGTAAAAAGTTTTATTATATAGTTCCTAATGAAATTGGAAATTTAAAAAAATTAAAAGAATTGTAAGTAAAAAGTTTTATTATATAATTTTTTTTGAATATAATATATTTTTATTTTTAATACATAAAATATTGTATTAATGATACATTATTTATTCATTAAATTAAATTTTGTAAAAAAACTATTTTAAAAAATCTTTATTAAAGAGTTTTAGATAATAATTGTATAAATGAATTACCATCAAAACTTGTTGGGAAAACATATGTGTAAGATATTTTTTTAAGAAAACTACTAAAATTTTTATTTAAATCAAATACATCATTTAATTATAATTAATTTAATTAAAAAATATATTCCTATATATATATATGTCAATTATATCAATTATATCAATTATACCTATAAATGAATTATTTTAATAGATCCTTCGAAAACAATAATAAAAGTTATTGTTATTCGTGTGATGAATTAAAAAATCAAATATGTCCTTCATGTAATGGCGATGACTTTGAATGTGTAGTTAATAGTAGTGACAAAATATATCACTTGTAAATTTGTTTTATTATTATGTTTAATTGATAAATATTAAAGATTATATATATTTATATAAATTATTATACTTGAAAGACAAAAAAAAAATATAATATTTATATTAAAAATGATTCATTATAATTGTATATTATAGAAAAATTAATAATCAAGATTTTAGTTCGGGTATTCCAGATGTTATTTTTGAGTTAACATCCATAAAAGAATTGTAAATTATAATAAATAATAAAAATATCATATTTCTTTATGTTTTATAACTATTAATTTTATTATATATACTTATATACTTAAATAAAATAAATATATTTACATTTTTTTTATATTATTATTATATTTTAATATTTTGTCAATTAACTGATAATATTATAAAGATATTTACTAAATGATAAAATCTCTTCAATTCCTGAAACAATTGGAAATCTTATTAATCTTAAAAGATTGTTAGTATATAAAAGAATAATATATTATTCAAAATCAATAATCAATAATTAATTATTAATAAAGATAAATGAAAATAAAATAAATAATAATAATAATAATAATAATAATAATAATAATAATAATAATAATAATAATAATAATAATAATAATAATAATAATAATAATAATAATAATAATAATAATAATAATAATAATAATATTAATATTAATAATTTTTGTTATTACTAATTATAAAAAAAACTTTTTTTATTTTTTATAATTGTCTGGAGTCTATTCCGAATACAATTGATAATGAAAATGTTTCAGTGTAATTATATAATTAAATTATTATTATAAATTTATAATTATAAATTAAAAATAGAATATAATAAATAATTTAATAATTGATATATTCAAATATATAATATATAATATAATATAATATATTATTTAATTATCATAAAAGTTCATATGAACAAAATAATATTAATAAATGCTTGACATGTGATAAATTAAAAGAGGAAGTTTGTAAAAATTGTGAATCAAATAATTTTATATGTAAAATGAATAGTGAAAATAATATATATAGTTTGTAAGTAAATATATATAAAGAATTTATATTAATTGAAATAAAGAATATTATATATATTAATATATAACTAATTTTTATTTATTACAGAGAAATTCATGATCAAGATTATACTAGTGGAATTCCATCTATTATTAGTAAAATAATTACTTTAGAAGAATTGTAAATAAAAGAAAAATAAAGAAAATTTTTGTTAATCATAATATAATAGTCATTTTTAATTAGTTTTGTATAGATATATATTGTTATATTTTTATTTGATTTTATATTTTTAAATATATATTCATTACATTTAAAAATCACAAAAAAAAAATAATAATTGTATTATTTATTTATTTATTTATTTATTTATTTATTTATTTATTTATTTATTTATTTATTTATTTATTTATTTATTTATTTATAATATATTTATTTTTTATTTGAAATACAAATAAATAAATTTAATGCATTACATTATGAAGAACAATAAAAGATTGTTATGTTAAAGATGTAACCGGGATTACTAATTTGACAAACCTTTTGAAATTGTAAGTACATATAGATATGAATATTAACGATTAAATATTTATAAATAAAATAATTAATTATTTTTAAACCAATTTATTTTTTTCAAATTAAAATATTTTTATTTTTAATCTACTAAATTTATTCTAAATTTTATTTTATAAAATAAAATAATCAAATAAATATACTTCATTATGCAGAGATATAAGTAATAATAGATTAGATGACTTTCCAAATATTGAGAAACTTAGTAATCTTCAAGAATTGTAAATTATTAATAAACATTACTATTAATAATTAATTAATATTGATAAATTTTAACAAAAAAAAAGTTCAAAATATTATTTAATTTACAATTTTCTAATATTTTAATATTGTCTTAAATATATTATTGTATATTCTTTTAAAAAATTATTTAATCAAATTAATATATAGATCATTGAGTGGAAATGGATTATTTGATATACCGTCAGGACTTGTACAACTTAATAAACTTAAATCATTGTAAATATTGATAATTATAATAATTAATTTTTTAATAAAAATTACTTTTAAATTTAAAATATTTTTATTTTTATTTTATTATTTATTCTTATTTTTATTATAAAAAATAAAATAATAAAATCAATATGCTTCATTATACAGAGATTTAAATAATAATATGTTAGTTAAATTTTCTGAAATTAATAAACTTAGTAAACTTCAAGAACTGTAAATTACTTATAAATATGACTATTAATAATTAATTAATATTGATAAATTTTAACAAAAAAAAATAAAGTTCAAAATATTATTTAATTTACAATTTTCAAATATTTTAAATATATTATTGTATATTCTTTTAAAAAATTGTTTAATCAAATTAATATATAGATCATTGAGTGGAAATAAATTATCTGAAATACCTTCTGGACTTGAGCAACTTAATAAACTTAGATCATTGTAAATATTGATAAATTATAATAATTAATTTTTTAATAAAAAATTTTTTTCAAATAAAAATAATTTTTATTTTTATTTTATTATTTATTCTAAATTTTATTATAAAAATGAACTAATTAAATCAATAAACATCATTTTACAGAAATTTAAGTAATAATATTTCAATTAACCTTGAAGATATTTGGAAACTTAGAAGTCTTGAAGTATTGTAAATATTTATAATAAATAGAATATTAATAATTAGTTAATAATATTGATAAATTAAAAAAAAGAATAAAATAAAATTAAAATATTATTTTCATTTATAATTTTTTAATATTTTAATATTATCTTAAATATGTTTTTGTATGTATATTATTTTAAAAAATTAATTAAATTAATATATAGAATACTGAGTGGAAATAAATTATCTACAGTACCATCTGAACTTTTGAAACTTACACAACTTAAATCATTGTAAATATTTATAGTTATAATTAATTTTTTAATAGAAATTATTTTTCCTTTTAAAATATTTTTATTTTCATGTTATTATATTTATTCTAATTTTTATAATAAAAAATGAAAAAATCAACTCAACTCATTGCAATATACAGAGATTTAAGTGATAATGGTTTAGAAAATTTTAAAGGACTTGACGATTTAAGTAATCTTGAAGTATTGTAAATATTTATATAACGAATTCTAATAATTAGTTAGTAATATTAATAAATTAAAAAAAGAGAAAATACACTTAAAAATATTATTATCATTTACAATTTTCTAATATTTTAATATTGTCTTAAATATATTTTTTTTTGTATTTTCTTTTAAAAAATTAATTAAATTAATATATAGATTATTAGGTAAAAATTCATTTTCTACTATGCCATATCCATTAAATATACTTAAAAATCTTAAATCACTGTAAATATTGATAATTATAATAATTAATTTTTTAAATTTATTTTTCCATTTAAAATATTTTTATATTTATTTTTTAAATTTATTTTTCCATTTAAAATATTTTTATATTTATTTTTTATATTTATTCTAATTTTTATATTTATTTTATTATATTTATTCTAATTTTTATAATAAAAAATGAAAAAATCAACTCAACACATTACAATATACAGTGATTTAAGTAATAATAACTTATCTAAAATTACAGGATTTTTGAAATTTTATAATCTTCAAGAATTGTAAATATTTATATATTTATAAAAACGAATAATAATAATTAGTTAATAATATTGATAAACTAATAAATTAATTAAAATATTTTCGTCATTTACATTTTATAATAATTTAATATTTCCTTAAATAATATTCTTGTATTTTGTTTTAAAAAATTAAATAATCAAATTAATATATAGAATATTATATAACAACAAAATTACAGATATTCCATCTGGAATTATGAAACTTAAAAAACTTAATGTAAATATTTAAATAAATATATATTACTTATAATAACTAATTTATAATATTATTTTATAATATAATAACTTATAATAATAATAATAATAATAATAATAATAAATAATAATAAATAATAATAATAATAAATAATAATAATAATTATATTTTAATTAATTTTCATATTATAATTAATTTGTTCTATAGAGATTTAAGAAATAATGAAGATATTAAATCAATTCCTTCAAAATTTGAAAATAGTGGTATAGAAATTCTTACAGGTTATTATGAAAATTTATAAAGTGTAATATCTATTGCTAATGATAAATTAAAAATCAATTTACAACATTAATTTTTTTTTTAAAATTATAAAAATTAAATATTATTTGTATAAATTCTTTCAAGAGTTACTTAAAGAAAAAAAATTTTTATTATAATTTTTATTATAATTATCATTTTGCATAATTTTTATTATAATTTTTATTATAATTATCATTTTGCATAATTTTTATTATAATTATCATTTTGCATAAAAAATGGAAAAAAAATTTTTTAAACAAGTAATTTTAATTGATAATTATAATAAAAATTTTGAAACAGTATACTAGTAATATGTAATATGAAAAAATCTATTAATAAAAATAATAAAAATAATAAAAATAATAAAAAATAATAAAAAATAATAATAAAAATAATAATAAAAATAATAATAAAAATAATAAATATTTAATTTTGTAAAAATTAAATATATATATATATATTTATGTTATTTATATCTGTTCAATAGTGTGAAAGTAAAAAAAAAAAAATAGACATAAATTTATTCTGACATGGGTTCAAATGGTATTCCATTCGTTGAATTGGAGGTTAAAAGTTTGACTACTTTCTTTTTTATTTATTTAACCTTTTTAATTTGATCAATATTTTTAAAAAATATTTTATCATTTTTTAGTCCTCTGGAGACAATGGCATGGACAACTTTTCAAAGGTTCATCTGAGTCTCCTGTTCCGTATATTGTGGGTCTGTCGTACTTTCTTACTGTTGTTATGCCAATTGTGAGTATATCCTTTCTGATTCTTCTCAATTGGTATAATAACAATAAGAACACTCCGGGCGGCTTCAAGGGCGTCGACGTCGAAAAGATAAGGCATGGAATTTATTCCGATACGGATTCGAATGACATCTCATTCGTTGAATGGGAGAAGTTAGAAGTTTAACTTCTTTCCTTTTTTTTTATTTAATATTTTAATTTGATTAATATCTGTAATAAATTTTATTTATTTTTTGTATCTTTTATTACTTGTATTTAATTTACATTTTATGTATTATATATTTCTTTCTTTAATGTAATATATATGTCACATATATGTTCTTTTAAATTAATAATATAAATAAAGATTAATAATATAAATAGAGGTGTTCGACAAGGCTGTCCTCTTTCACCCATTCTTTTTAATCTTTTTATTAATGATATTTTAAATAATTGTGAAAATCTCGGTGTTAAAATTGGTGATAAACACTGCTGTGGTGGATTTTTTGCTGATGACATCGTCCTTTAAGCACCTTCTGAAAAAAGATTACAAAAAATTTTAAAAAGAGTTTTAAAATGGGCTGATCTAAATGAAATGTCTTTTGGTATTCAAAAATGTGTTACTATGGTAATCAAACCTATGTCTTTTACAGAACCTCCTGATTATTTAAAACCTACCTTCTATCTTAATATGTATGTAATTCCTAAAGTCTCCTTGGATAAAAGGTATAGCTATGTTCGAAACCCACTATGAGTACTTATGCTCTCTCAAGAGACCTTCAGATACCTCCTATCGCAGGAGTTATCTGAAGGTTAAGTGTTTCAAAAAATGGAAATTTTCACATTGTATTATTAAAGATCTTGTTTTACACTATAAAAGAATTAATAGATTCTCTTCTTGGGCGGTTAAATCTAGTTCATTAGTGGAAAGACTCATAAATGTGTCAGTTAGTGAATACAGAGAAATTAAAAATTGGTAATGGAATGATCTTGCTAAAAAACAAGGAATTAAAGGTAAAAACTATGATAAATATAAATTTTATGATTCTAAACATATTATTATGTTGGGTTATGAATACCTTCATATTAATCTAGGTATCAAATGGATAATACGTTTACGTTGTGGATATGTATATAACACGAAAATAGCCTTTAAGAGTGGAAAGGTTTCAAAAGAATGCCCTTCTTATTGCCCCTGCTATCAACAAGGTGAGCAATCTTTTGAACATTGGATCTTTGATTGCCCTTTCTTTTCTCTTATTAGATGGAATTCACTAGATTTCATCAATGACCTCTTCATCACATTTACAGACAAAATAAAGAGACACTCTTTATATAACAATTACACCTCAATCTTAGAGTATGAAAAATATATCAACCATAAAATATATCTATTCCTTCTTGGCGAAACTTCAGCTCTGGAAGAGCTGCATTTCGATAAAGAGGAACGGAAGTATTTAATTGAACATCTTTACAAAAGTTCAAAGGAGCTTCCTGTTCCATACTTTGTGGGGTTAGCTGAATATTTAACAAAAAACAGTACCAGTCATATGCATTTTTTTGGAGTTGTTATTTGATCGGTATAAATCAACACCCATTATTACCAAGAACTTCGATGTCGAATCGATAAGACATAATAATAATATCTCGAATTGCGATATTATTTCAACCACAGGGCCTTCGGAGTCATCTTCTTTTACTAGAAATGATGAAGATTGCCCAAGGGAAAGTGGACATCACACTATCTTTAATTCAGATGTTACTTCTTTGTTTTATATTATTTTACCATTTAGAGAGGAGTGAAATCCGAACTGTACCCAAGACTGAAATTATAATTATTTCAGAAATTTATTATATTTTTCTTTATATTAAATTTATGTTATAAATTTTTTTTTAGATAGTAATTTTTTCTTATGTTAATCTATTTTATTTATGTACTTAATCTAAATGTATTAATAACTATTTTATAATAAATAAAAAAACATGAAAGTGTATTCTCTTCCTTTAGTCTAAAAAAAAAAAATGTATATAATATTTAAATTCAATATAAGATGATGTAAGAAATGTGTGCTAAAAAAAGAAAAAAAAAAAGTTACAAAAATTTAAAGTCTACAGAAAAAATATTTATATATATAAAAAATTTAATTGATATATATCATCCTCACACTCCTAATGAAAACTGAATTTTAATTTTTTATTTTTTTATTTTTATTTTTCTTTTTTATTTTACTTTTTTTTTTTTTCTATTTTTTTAATATATATATATATTAATACTTATTAGAATAATGAAATGATTAGTAATTAACAAAGAAAAAAAATAATTAATATATTAAGAAATATAAAAAAAAAAGTAGAAAAATAAGTTTTTTTTTGTTTTTCTTTTTTCTTTTTTCTTTTTTCCTTTAACTATGATTAATTAATTAATTAATTCTATAATTAAATTATTTTTATATTTCATTTCAACTTCTATTAATCTATAATAATATTATAGATAAATATATCTATAATATTATTATATTTTATTTATTATTTAATAATTCATATTTTTTATTTTATTCTTTTTTTTTTTTTTTTTAATTTTTTTTTTTTTACTTTATTCTTTTTTTTTATTCAATTTAATACTAATATTTTTTTTTTATTTTTATTTTTTTTTCTTTTTCTTTTTTTAGTATTATTATTTACTTATTCTTGATTTTCTTTAAGTTTTGCAAAATTAAGGAAAACTTGTTCAAGCGAAGTTTGACTATAACTATAATCTTTATATATTTTTAATTCACGACAGGATTCCATAATTTCAAATACTCTACTAATATTATTAGTATCATTTGTCATAACTTCATATTTAACTCTTTGTAATGATTTATCTTCTCTTTTATATTCACTATCACCAAATAAATTTTTACCAATAACTATAGCTTCATGGAATTTATTAGCATCTTCGGCATGAACATCTAAAATATAGGTATTACCAAATTTCATTTTTAAATGTTCTGGAGATCCTATACATTTTAATTTACCATTAACCATAATACCTATACGATTACAAAGTAATTCAGCTTCTTCCATAGAATGAGTTGTCATTATTGTTGCTGATTGATTACATTGTAAAGTAGCTTTAATAATATCCCATACATAACGACGAGTAGAAGGATCCATACCTGCTGTAGGTTCATCTAACATAACTTTAGATGAGGAACAACATAAAGCAATTAAAATATTTAATTTACGTCGAGTACCTCCACTTAATTCATTAGGTATTTTATTTTTATGAGGAGTTAAACGACAATATTGTATAAATTGTTTAGCTAAACGTTTTGATTCCCTTTTAGAATAACCACGTATATAAAGGAACATTTCTATATGTTCAAAAAGGGTTAATTCATTCCATAAAGTATCTTCTTGTGGACAATAACCTAAAGTAATTTCATTACCTTTACGATCTAAAGTATTTCTATTATCATAATAAATATCTCCTAAAGTTTGTTTATAAGTAAAAGAAGCTGTATTTAATAAACTTGATTTACCTGAACCATTAGGTCCTAAAATACCAAAACATTCACAGGGTTCAATACCTAAGGTAATATTTTCAAAAGCTGTCATCACAATACGTCTTCCACTAATATCTGACATATGATATTCACCATATTTATAAGTTTTTCTTTCCATAGCATCTCTAATTTCTTGACTAGATGAGAAATTTAATTCACTATATTCTTTTGTTAAATTCATTAATTTAATAGGTAAATTCCGACTACTTTTATTTTGAATAAGTTTATTATTTTCATTTTCATTTTCATTTTTACTATTATCTTTTTCATTTTCAAGTTCAAGTTGTTCAACTTCTGCTTTAATTCTTTCATATTCTTTTAAAACATCATCATCACTTTCTTGCATATCTTTTTCTATAATTTCCTTTTGTTTTTCAGTGATAGGGCAAACATTTTTTCTGGAAGGTTTAAATACTTTATTCGTTAAACGGATTAATAATAAGGAATAAAATACAAGTGATAGAGTACTACCAATAAAATGAGGTAAAATTTGACTTCTTACACTGAAAAGATTAATAAAATCAATAGGATAATTAATAGCTCTATGTTTTACCCCAATAGATATTAAATTCTTTATAACACGAATAAAACAATAACTTGGGAAAAAGATATCAAAAAATATACCCACAATAAAAGTAATCGTTTGAATATCTATTTCATCTTTATCAGATTCCATACCTGTAGTTTTTGTTTTACTTATGAAATAAAAAGTTGGGAAAATATTAATTAAAAGATAGAAAATATAGGCGCCATTTTCATTTTTAAATAAGAAACTAGCACAATATTGGAAAACAATACAACTTAAACTACATATAGCAAAGAATACTCCAATAATTAATAAACTATTAAAATAGAATAATGGTGAAAATTTTGTAATAATAAGAGCTAAGAGAATTAAGAAACATGTTACCAAAAACCATAAATAATCAGTTATTAAAAGGGAAAGCCAATAACTTTTATTAGAAATTCCATTTAATTGTAATTGTTTTAAAAGATTAAATGCTTTTTCATGTACAATATTACTACCATAAAAGGAAAGAGCAAAGGCAACACTAACAGCTATAATTAATGAACCAAAATATTGTCCATCAGCAATAATTGTTAAATCAAAATAGGGTAATGGATGATTATTCACACGAACGGTTTCATTAATATTATTGGAAGCTAAAATAGCATTGGTTAATGAATTTATAGTGGTTGGAAGAGCATGAACAATGGAACTATTAAAGTATATATTAAATTCATAATTACCATCATTTGAAGGATTACCAGAAAAACTTGAAATATAATAAGGTTCTTTAGAAATACCAAAACAAATATTATCCATATCTTTTTGTGAATTAAAAGTAAAACTACCATCATTATCATTAGTTGAATTATTGAAATTATTATTATTATTATTATTATTATCTATAGAAGAAGATAAAGTGAATTTTGGGAATTCATTTATAATAATTTGACTAGGTAAAACATCATTTAGACTTGATCCTTTGATATCATAATTCCATTTTTGATTTTTATATATTTCAGAACTTAAAGGTAATTTTTCATTATTAAAGAAATCAAGATATTCAAAAATTAAATTTAATTTTGGGAAAGAAATTAAAGCAACCACAAATGGTAATATAATAGCCATTAATAAATAAAGTTTTCTACGTAAATAAAGTTTTGAACGATATCTTGCAAGACGTAATGCTATACTATAATCATTTGGTCTTTTAATTGAATCAATTCTTGGTAATTCAATACCTTTCTTTGAAAGATTTATTTGATCACTATTTTCTTCTCCTCTTCTTCTTCCTATTCTTCCTCCTATTCTTCTTCTTTCTTCCTCTTCTTCCTCTTCCTCTTCTTCTTCTTTTTGTTCACTTTCTCTTTCTAATTGAACAAATAATTCTTCTAAATGTGGAGTATTTAAGGAAAAATCATTTAAGGATTTACCTTTTTCATTTTCTAACTTTTTAAGTAATGAAGAAAATTTAGATGAAGCTTCAATAGGTAATTTCCATATATGACATGAAATTGAATTGGGTTGAATAGTTATTGTATTTTCATCATCACTACTACTACCTTCATTAATTAATATAATATTATCATTATTATTATTATGATTATTATTATTATTAATATTGTTGTTATTATTAGAATGAGGGGTAGTCATGGTAGTACTATTAATTTTTGTTTTATTATTATAATAAACAGCTTCTGGTACATATTGTTTAATAAGTGTATCTATTGAAGATGGATCTTGAGTTTCAATTTCTAAATTATATTTCATTTGGAAATGACTTTTTAAATAAATACTACTACCTAAACAACGAATAGAACCTTTATTTAAAATTAATTTACGATCAGCAATAATATCAGCTTCATCCATATAATGAGTAGTAATAAATATAACTCTATCCTTTTTCTTTTTTAATAATAAATTCCAAATTTTTCTACGAGAAAGTGGATCTAATCCTGTAGTAGGTTCATCTAAAAATACATATTTTGGATTACCAATTAAAGCTAAACCAATACATAATTTTCTTTTTTGACCACCACTCATATTTTGAACATCATAATCTCTTTTATCTACTAAATCAATATCTTTAAGCCATTCTTCAATATCAGATTCAATACCTTTAATACCTGAATAAAGTTTAAAATGATCTTCTACACTTAAACCTTTAAAAATAACATTTTGTTGAAGACATATACCAAGATCTTGATGAACCGCTTTTCTATTTTTAGAAATTGGTAAACCAGAATAATAAGTTTCACCATCATCTGGTCTAAGCATACCTATCATATTTTGAATTAAAGTACTTTTACCTGCACCATTATGACCTAATATAGCAAAAATTTCTCCCTTATAAACATTAAAACTAATATTTTTATTGGCTGCAAAAATTTTTCCTAATTTAATATCATTATTATCACGTTCCGTGGTAATATTTCTTCTAAATTTGAAATATTTATAAATATTTTTAACTTGTACATAACATTCTGAACCTACAGGATCTTCTTGAATATCATTAGCATATAAAAGTTCACGACCCGATTCATTTTTTTTCAAGGAGGCTTTATGCGATTTCTTAATACCAATAGTTTTTAAAGAAATTCCACTAAGATAATCAAGTAATAAAATAATACCTAAATAAAAGAATATATCAAGGAAAAGGAAAACTAAGTAAATACCATAACCACTTTCAAATGGATGTGAAAGTGAAATATGTCCATCACGATTACTTTCAAAAGTAATCACTGCAGCTGACATACTAATACCAATAGGTGAAAAAAGAAATGCTAATATTTTTTCTATCGATTCATGTCCATCTACTTTAAGATTATAAACTACTTCATTAATTTTAAGTAAAGCAATAACTGAAAAACATATTACCATAACCACTGTTTTATTTCTTTTAGCAATCATTGTAAATATAATGGTAAGTTCATAAACAGTAATAGCATAAAATATTAAACTAGAACCAAATAATAAGAAATTTACGGTTTTCATATTACCAGATGGATCAAATACAACCGCAAAAAATATAATTAATAATGACATAGGTAAATAAATAATCATCCAAGTTAACCATAAAATGGTACGATGAACCCCAATAGAAAGAAGTCCTTGTCTTGTACCACTTTCTTTTTCTTCCATTAAACGATTACCTAAATGAATAATTTGACCTACAAAAAAGAAAGCAATATAAGGAGCATAACCTTCAAATGACATTTTACGATTTTCTTCTTCAGTTGGAATATAAAATATAGCAGGTTTACTTAATTCACCAATATTTGCTGTATATCCATTAGCCTTACCTCCAGTTTTTAATTTAATAAGTACTCGATCCACAGCCATTTGTAAAGGTACAAATACATCTTCATAATTATCAGGACTTTTACCTTTTAATGCGGAATGATATAATTTTACAAAATAAAAATTATTTTTATGATCAATTTGTCTACTTAAACCATAATTACCAAGAGGCGGTTGTTTTGGATTTGGAACCAAATTAGATTTAAGTCTAATAGAATAATCCATATAATCATCATTGAAAACAATAGCAGCAATAATTTTACCAGATCTATCTTGATTATTAAAATCTTCTAATTGTTGTTCACTATCAAATATACGAGTATTAATCTTTTTTTCAATATTACTTGTATTAACAGCACGAGATATAGCTGTATCATTTAAAAATAAATCCATAAAATTTTGACTACTAATTGTAGATTGATCTTTTGGAAAAACTAAAGCTAATGTATCAGCATTACCTTGTCTTGTATTAAAATATATATTACCTATATTGTCATTTAATTGGGTACTTGCAACTTCATTAAATCTTTTCTCTTTTTCATCTCGTACAGCTATATCATAATAAAAAATTGGAAGTTATTATGAAATATATTTATATATATATATAAGTATGATAAAATAATATTAAAGTATTATAAAAAATATTATAAAAAAATTGGAAATTATTATTAAATATATTTATATATATATATATATATATATATAATAAAAATATTTTAAAAATATTATATAAATATTATTAAAATATTATAAAAATATTATAAAAATATTATAAAAGTATAATATAAATATTATTAAAATAATATAAAAATATTATAAGAATATTTTAAAAATATTATATAAATATTATAAAAATATTATAAAAATATTATAAAAATATTATAAAAATATTATATAAAAATATTATAAAAATATTATATAAATATTATATAAATATTATAATAATAATTTTTCTATTAAAAATTACCTAAAGTACAAACTATCATAATAGTTATAACAATTTCACCTCCAACAATGAAGGCATGAGTTCTTTTTTTAAAAAGTCTGAAATTCTTCCATAAAATAACTTTAAATTGTTCAAAGTAAGACATTTTGTTTTTTAACTTTTAAAAAAATAAGAAATAAAAAAATGTAATTTTGATAATGGTATTTTATTAATTTTTTTTTTTTTTTTTTTTTTGGTGATATATTCTAAAAGGATTTTTATTTTTAAAGTATTATTAAAAATAATAATTTCTTATTATTATGAAATTTAAATTTTATTTTATTTTTTTTTACTTAAATAGTTTAAATTGAATTATGTTTTCTACCTTTTAATTATAATGTAAAAAGTATTGAAATTCTTAAATATTTAATTTTAATTATTATTATTATTTTATTTTTTATTATAAAAAAATGTTTATAAACATTTTTATTATTATTACTTTTTTTTTTAAATTATTTCATTTATTATAAAAATTATTATAATAATTTATTTTATTATAATAATTTTATTATTCTTTTTTTTTTTTTTTTATTTAAAAAAAAAAAAAAATAAGAAAAGAAAAAAGAAAAACTTTATATATAAAATTTTAATACTTAATATTTTTTTTCCTTTTGTTTTAATCTTTCATATATAATATTATTTATTATTTTTTTTAATATTTTTTTATATATTAATTAAAACCATTATAATATATTAATTTTTATTTTAGAATTATAGTTGGAAAATTATGATATTTTTAATAATCAAAAGGTAAGAGAATAAAGAAATTTCTATAACGAATAAATTTTCTATAATAAATTTTGTTATTTTTTTTTTTTTTTGATTTTTTTTGGTTTTTTTGGTTTTTTTATTATAATAAAAAAAAATTAAAAAAAAAACAAGAAATTTTTAAATAAATAATATATAGGAATGTATTATAATATATAGGGACATAACATAATATTATATTTTAAATTATTTTAAATTAAATTAATATATGAATATATAAAAAAAAGGTTATTATTTAAGTATTGTTTGAGTAACGTAGCATTTTCCAAATAATAACAATAACTAAAATATTATAACCTTTTTTTAAATAAAAATAATGTGCCACTTTTAATTTTATAATTTTATTTTTTAAAATACAATTTATTATATATGAATTATAATTAATTATTAAAAGCCATAATTCATAATACATTAAAATGAAAGATGGAATAATTTCAAATTTTTTAACCACAAAATAAATTAATTTCTTGGTAAGGATTGGTTTTCTTTATTAAATTTAATTTAAAATGAGGAAAAAAAAAATTAAAAATTTGTAGAATCTTAATTCTAATAAAATAATATTAAATAATATTAAATAATAATAAAATAATAATAAATAATAAAATAATAATAAATAATAAATAATATTAAATATTAAATATTATTGTAATTGTATTAAATATATTCAATAATAATAATATTTAAAAAAAAAAATCATCATAACATTCATAATATTTAAATAATATTCATAATATTCATGCTCATAGAATTATTTTAATTATTATAAACAATATTAATAATAAAAATTAATATAAAATAATGGAAAAAAAAAAAAAAAGAAAAAAAGTGAGAATGTGGTGATTTTTAAATAAAACCCATTTGAAAAAAAAAAAAAAAAAAATCAGTAGTCAAAGTACAAAGAAATAAATTAAAAATCCATTGTTTTTTTAATAATTTATCCTTGAAAATATAATGTGAAAAGATAAAAATAAATAAATAAATAAATAAATAAATAAATAAATAAGTAAATAAATAAATAAATATTTAATAAATAAATAAATAAATAAATAAATAAATAATGAATCATTAAAATATCAAATATTATCTTAACATTACAATTAAATGATAAAAAAAAATAATATAATAAATCATTTAAAAAATATAAAGATCACGTTATAAAAAAAAAAAAAAACATAACTCATGGTTTTATTTATAAAAAGTACTAAAAATATAAAATATATTTTAATATTTATTACTTATTAATTATTAATAAAAGTTAGATTATAAAAAAGGAGAGCATTATTAGAATAATTTTTAAATTGATGAACAGACCATTTATCACACTACCATTAATAATACTACAAAAGAATTGACCGTTATTTATATTATAATAAATATTTTTATTATAAATATTTATTATAAAATTTTTATTGAATTTTAATTGAGTCTATAATTAATAATAATAAACTTGTATTAATAATATTAATATTATAATAATTCTATAACTATAATTATACAATAATATGTTTACCAAAAATTAATATATCAAAATAATTTAATAAATTAATAAAAAAAATTATTAATTATAATAATTAAATAATAAAGTAAATAAATAAATAAATAAATAAATAAATAAAATTATTCTTTAAAAAATAATTATTTTGAATATTTTTTTTCTTTTTTCTTTTTTTTAAATAGTTATATTAATTATAATAATAATAATAATAATTATAATAATATATATGTTAGTTTTTAATCCATTTATTATTTTTCTTTAATATAAAAAAAATTAAATATTAATATATATTTCAAATTTCAATTAACAAATTCAAATAATATTATATAGTTTCATATAAAAAAAAAATAATAAAAAAAAAATTAAATATTCAATAATAAATTCTTAAAAGAAAATTTAACATAAATTAATCTCAAATTTCAAATTTCAATTAGTATTATTATTTTAATATTTTAACTATTCAAATTATTTACTATTTTTATTTATTTCTTAGTATTCTTTATTTTTTAATAAATAAATAAATAAATATATGATATTATATAAAATATGAGAATTAATATAAAACAATATATTAATTAATCATTAATTTTTAAATGCAAAATATTTTAAATTTATTATAATTTTATATATATATATATATATAATAATTATTACATTAAATTCATTGTCGTATTTAACAATGGTCATTTACATTATTTTTTTTTAATTTTTTTTTAAATATGAAAGTATAATATTTATATAATTCTAATACAATAATTGATAATTTTTATTATAATTTTTTTTTTTATGATTTCTTATTTATTCTTTTAATTTAAATATAATGAAATTAAAGTGAAATTTTTGCCCTTCTCTTTTTATTTTTTTTATGTCTACAACAATATGTTATACACGCCGTTAGAAAAACAATAAATAAACAAACAAATATAATAACTCCAATTTCAAAGAATTGATAAAAGAATTGATCAGCATAATGTTCTTCATGATTAAATATACAATATCCACTTTCTGTACAATTATTAGAAGCACAATCAGTATTATCAATACATTTTTCATAATCACTTTTACCACAATTCATAGTTGCTTTATATTTGAATTTAAATGAATTATAACTTTCAATATTCATACATTGAATGACAGGTAAATCATCATTAACTAAACAAGTATTATTAATACATTTATTACTTAAACAGTCCAAATCATTATAACATTTTACTGTTGTACAATTATTTTCTTGAATACTTTCTTCATTACAAGTATCTGGAATAAAACTTTCAATTTTACCATCGGTATTGTAGAAATAAACACGAGAATCTTTTTCAACTTTAGTGGAACAGTCATCTCCACGACAATAAAAATGATATTCACAAGAATAATTACTGTAACCGTCACTATAAGAAGGACATTTCCTTAAATTTTTTTTTAATTTAATATTTAATACTTCATCTTTACTTAAATTTTCACAATTACCATATATAAAAATGATAATAAAATAAAATAAAGTAACATAAAAAAAATTTTTTTTACTTTCCCTCATTTTTTTTTTTTTTTTTTTTTTCTTTACTATTTATTATAATATTTTTCTTTATATATAAAAATAGATTTTAATATAATTTCTGTATTAATTAATATTATTGATATAGAAAGAAAAATTATTATTTTTTTTTTTATTTTTATTTTTTTTTTTTTTTTTTTTTTATTTTTGTTTTGTTACTATTATAATTAATTTTGTTCTTTTCTATTACTTCTCTAATTATAATAATATATCCTCTTTAATTACTGTATAAACATTTACTTATTCTTCTATTTACTAAAATATAAAAATCTATCTATTAATGATATACTATCTTCTTATAATAACAATAAAAAAAAAAAAAAACAGAAGAATAAAAAATCTTCTATTTATCCTTTTTTTTTTTTTTTTTTTTTATAAATTACGAAAATTATTGGTAAAGTCTAATTATAGTATTTAATAATTAATTGAAAATATTTATTAAAAAGTAAATATATATATATAAGAAAAAAAATTAGAATAAAAATTAAAAATAATAAAGGAACATTTTATATATATATATAAAAAAGTTTTTATAGTATGAAAAATTTTTGATTAAAAAAAATAATTGATGTATCATACAAAATAAATTTATTACTAAATGAATTAATATATTTATTGTTATTAAAACTTGTTAAATTAAATTATTTATTTTTTTTTTTTTTTTTTTTTTAATTAAAAGTATATATATATTTTATTACATAGTTATATATATATAGAAAGTAATTAATTATTATAATATGCATATACTTTTTTTTTTAATTATTTTTTTTATTATTGAATTAAATAGTAATGTTAATAAAACTTTTTTATTTTTTAATAATCATTTATTACATATATTATAAAGTAATTAAATTAAGAATATAAAAAAAAATTGTTTTTTATATTTGTTTTATAAGTTTTATTTTTCATTTTTTATTTTTTTTATTATTTTATTATAATTAATATTATTTAATAAGGTAATTCATAATAAAAAAAAATGTGAAAGAAAAGTCATGTTATTTCTAATAATTATATATAATTATTATATTTATATATTAATTGATAAATGTATTGACAAAAAAAAAAAATTAAAAAAATAAGAAGTATTAATTATAAAATGAATATATATAAAAAAATATAAAATATCCTTATATTTTGTTTTTAATAATCATAATTAATATTTAATACTATTATAATACTTTTAATTTTATAATTATTAAAAAAAGCACTATTCATATAGGATAACACTTTTTTTTTTTTTTAGTATCAAGTTAAATTTAAATTTTTAAAGATTTATTAATTTTTAATTTTTTTTTTTTAAAGAAAAAATTTTTCATTTATTTTTTTATTTAGTTGTACAAATTAAATTATATTAATTTTTCTAAATATGGTATTAAAGAAGATTCATTATTTAAAAAAAAACATCAAAAAAAAATAAAGATAAAAAAATAAAAAATTAAATTAAGTAAATATTAATAAAAATTTTTTCCATATACAGAAACAATAACAATATCAACAAAGAAAAATAATTAATATAAATATAATAAAGTATAAAAAATTATAATTTTGAATTTTTTATAGATATTCTATTCTTAATAATATTATATTTTAATTGAAAACTTTAATTTTTTTTTAATATATAATTAATATGAAATAATTATCTTCTAATTTTAATAATAAATCATAATAAAAGTTGTTTCATTAACATATAAAAAAAAAGTATAAATAATTATATAAGTTAAACAAGTATATATACATCAAATTTTTATTATTATATATAAAATATATTTAATAACTAATATTTTATATTATAAAATATGTTTTCTTCATACAATTTATATATCATTTTGTCTTTAAATCTAAAAACAATGTAATAATTTTACTAATATTCTGTAACAATATAATTTATTTAAATTTTATATAAAATTACCATATGAATAAAATATAAAAAAAAAAAAATATTTAAATTATTTATATATTATATATTTTATATCATAATTATATATGAACATTCCATGTTAACAAGTTTATTCTTTTTAATTATTAGTTATTTTACTTAATATTGATTATTTCATTGTAGAAAAAATAATTAAAAATATTATTGAAAATTATTATTAATCCTTAATATTTTTTTATTTAAAATAAAAATATCATTTTTGCTACTGAATATTTTAATTGATTTTTTAATATTTAATATTATAAATATATTGTTTGTATTAGAAAAAAAATTAAACATTATTTTAATATATATACATATATAATATAAAATATATATTCAATTATTAAATAATAATTATATTATTATTGTTATTATTATTACACATACTTAAAAAAAAAGAATAGTTTATTATTAATGTCGCTATCAATCATGAGTTGAAGTTTATTAATAGTTAACTATTTGATAATTATTATTAATAATTATTATATTTTTCATTATTTTATAACCTTTTTATTTTTTAATAATTATATATAAAATTTCTTAATAATTATAAAAAAAATGTTGATTGATTGGTGAAATATTTACATTTATCTTTATATATATTCCAATTAACAGAATATATATAATTCAATTATATTTATTTATTTATTTATTTATTTATTTATTTATTTATTTATTTATTTATTTATTTATTTATTTATTTATTTATTTATTTATTTATTTATTTATTTATTCGTTTATTCATTTAAATTTTATTGTTACACTTTTTTTAAGGTTGTAAAGAAAGATTATATAATAATTATATAATAATAATTTATTATATAAAAGAATATATTACAATATAAAACATTAATAAATTATTTATATATATAATATATTGTTGATATTTATTTAATTTATTAATTTTTACATTTTTATTTATTAACTTTTAAACATTTGTAATGCTTAAAAAAATAATTTTTTTTCTTTTTTTTTTTTTATTATACTTTAAGGAAACAATTAATAATTTTAAATTTCATAAATCAATAAAAAAAATAATTATAATAGTATAATATTTTAAAATAATTTATAAATATTATATTAATAACAAAAAAAATATATATATACAAAGTTATTATATAATTATTTTTTTTTGTTTGAAAAAAAAAAAATTCAATATATAAAGAATAATAAAGTCTATATTAATTAACTTTAAAAAAAAAAAAAATTGCAATAAATATATATATAAATATATATTATATAATTAATTAAAATAATTTAATAAAGAAAAAGAAATATATAATAAAAAAAACAATATATTTATATATAATATATTAAATAATTTAATAATTAAAATTATTAAAAAAAAAAAAACAACAATTAATTAAAAAATGAATTTCAAAATTATTTTTATTTTACCTTGCCTCTTTGGTTTTTCCCTTGCTGGTTTAGCCAGTTCAATAACAAATACTACTGAGTATATGTTATTGCCAAAATATAAACTTGAAGATGTCAAGAAATTACCAATGTAATTATATTAATTATTATTAATTATATATATTATATATATTTTAGAAATTTAATTTTAAAAATGAAATTTAATTTTGAAATTTCAAAATTTATTATATTTCTAAATAATTTTTAAATTATTAATTATTAATATTCTTTTTTTCTTTATATGCACACTATATTATTATATCATTTTTCATCTTATTATTATTATTATTATTATTATAATAATAATAATAATAATATTTATCATTTATCAATAATTATTTCCATTATAGCATTAATTGTAAGGAAGATTCAGATTGTCCAAACTATAGTAAAGGTTGTGTCTTTGATATTGAAGTAGACCTCGGAGTTTGTGATATAAATGTTTATTGTAATAAGTTTAATGGTTGTGTTGCTTTACTTAGTACTTTTGATTCCAGTAAAAGTTCTAATTTAATTATTGATAGTTTTCAAACTGAAAAAGATACTAAACCAAAAAACTTACCACTTTGTAAAACTAATGAAAATTGTTTCTCCAATATATGTAGTAATGGAGTTTGTATAGTTGATGATGCTGATCCAATATATAATTGTATTATTGCTGAATATGGTGTTCATCAATCCAAAGTAACTTGTGGTAAAGCAGCTAATCAACTTTGTTATGACCATGAAGATTGTATTTCTAACCAATGTTTCGATGTATGTGATAGTGATTACTATAATAATAATCATTCTGGTAGTATCTCAGAATCAACTTTATCGAAAGCTGTTCTTGTCTTTTTGTTAATTTTAAGCATGATATTTTAATTATAGCTTTTAAACAAAAAAGAAAGAAAGAAAAAAAAATTTTTTTTGAAATTTTTTTGAAATTTTGAAATTTCGGAAATTCTTAAATCTTTAATTAAATATAAATATACATAATATTATATATATTGATATTTATATTACTAATAGTATTAATTTTTTTTCAAAAAAAAAGAAAAAAAAAAACAATTAATTATATGTATAATACTTTAAGTTTATTTAATGAAAGTTTTATATATTACTCAACAATTCTATCGCTTAAATTAATAATTAGAAGAATTTATGATTACAAAATGAATAATTTTTTATTTAATTAATAATAAATAAATTAAATAGATAAAAATAAAAAAAAATAAATTTAAAAAATTAAAATAATAATAATAATAATAATATTAATATTAATAATTAAAATAATGAAATAATATGAAATTTTAAACTTATATATTTTTATATAAAAGTGTAAATTGAGGTGCTATTTTTACTTTTTTTATTATTATTATGTCTCTTTATTTATTTATTTATTTATTTATTTATTTATTTATTTATTTATCCATTTATTTATTTAATTTATTATTATATGTATAAATTATATTAATTGGTAAAAAATAAAAACAAATTAAATTTCTTGTATAGGTTGGCCTTACATGATTCATATAATAATAATAATAATTAGAATAATAATAATAATTAGAATAATAATTAAAATAATAATTAAAAACTGAAATAATAAAAAACTAATTAAAAAAAAAAAAAAACATAATAAAAACTAAACAAAAACTAAACAAAAAAAAAATAATAAAAAAGTTACATATAAAATATTTATTAAAAAATAATATTTCATTTTATTATGTTGTTATACTTTATATTCTTTGCTAGTATAGAAAATGTTTTATAATTAATAATATTATTCTAAAACCAATAATAAATAAATATTTAAATATAAAATTAATAAATAATTAAATAATAATAATTAAAACTTTAATGAATGATTGTCAGTCCATATTTAATAGATTGTATAACAATAAATAATAAAAAACTATTAATATAATTAATAATAATATTAATAATAATTATTATTATTATTATTTATTAATCATTAATTATTAAAATATTTTTAAAATATATTTAATTATAGAAATTTATTTTAATAATTATTTATTTATTTATTTATTTATTTTGGATATTTTTTATTTGTTTAATAAATCTTATTATTAAAAATTTAATTTAAATAATTATTAAAAAAAAAAAAAAAGGAAAATTATTTTTTTAATCATATATATATAAAGAAAAATCATAAAAACCTTCTTCTTTAAAAATAATAATTTAATTAAAATATTTGAATTTGACCCTTTATATATATGTATATATATTATTGGTTTTAAACTATTTTGAAAATCAAACAAAAAAAATGTTTTTTAAAAATATATATATAATATAATATAATTAGCTATTATCTTTTGAAATATTAAAAATACATTAATATTTCAAAACACAAATTGAAAGAATACTCTTTTTATAACAATTGAAATTTTCAAAAAATTATTACTTTGAATTTCCATTATAATTAAAAAACTATAAAGAAAAAATTTTATTTTAAATATATTTAAAACTAATAATAATATTAAATAATATATATATTTTACCTTATATAATATTCATTTATATTTTATTAATTCATAAATAATATTTCTCTTGATAAAGAATTAAAGGAGAAAATTAATTTAATATTTAATATTTCATACTAATAATTATTCTTTTATACTTTTATATTAATAATAATTATAAAAAAAAAATAATTATTCATTAAATTATCTATTTATTAATTTATTCATAAAATTATTTATATATTTATATTATTATAATTCAAAATATTTTTTTTTCTTTTTCTTTTTATAATATATATTTATTAGACTTTTCCGGGAAAATATAATATATATATATTATATAAAGAATTTACATTGTATATATAATAAAAATTAAAAATTAAAAATTAAAAAAAAAGAAAAAATAAATTATTTACTATCAAAATGAAAACAATACATATATATTAATAAAAATAACTGTTAAAATAATTATTATAATTTTTATATTTCAACATAATATATATATATATATAAAAATGGATACTACAAGTAGTAATCTTATAATTAAAGAATTAACTTTATTATGTAATAATTGTAATTCTTTAGAAAATAATATTCTTGAAATAGGTGCAATATGTTTCACCGAAAATAATTATAAAAAAGATATTATTGAAATAGATAAAAAAAATTCGGCAGGTATATTTAAAAATATATAAAATTTTAAAAATATATATTATATATATTAGTTATAAAAAATAATTACATTTCATATTAATTTCGTAATTAATTTCATTTATTTATTTATTTACATATATATATATTTATTTATTTCTTACTTTTATATATATTAAATTGAAATATTTACACAATTATTTTATTCTTACTATATATTTATTACTATCATATATAAAAAAAAATTTAAAATGTGTAATATACATTTGATGTATTAATATATATTAAAAAAAAATTAAAAAAGATGCCTTTGTAAAAAATGTCAAATTAGCAAATAATAAAATTGCTAAAATTTTAACCTATTCCAATAAATTATTAACAAAATTTCGAAAATATAAAATTGGTAATCATGATATAAATTTTGAATTATTGACCCGTCATGCTAATGCAGCCGCTGCTAATATCAATGCTAATACAAATTCAAAAACTAAAGGTCGAGTGAGAAGTAAAACAGAATCTTCTATTGTCATAAAAAAATCAGAAATAATACCTAAATCCACCAGGAAATCAAAATCCCCAAGTTTTTCATTACCATCCAAAGCTCAGACTTCTTCACCACTAATTAAAACAGAAATAATTGAAAATGATGATTATAAAGATGATAATGATAAGAATAATGAAAAAGATAAAACAAATGATAATAATCAAGAAAATGAAAAAGAAAAGGAAAAGGAAAAGGAAAAAAATAAACCCAATTTTGATAAAAATAATAACGAAAAAATAAAATCAAGAAAAAGATTTTATAGTGTCAATACACCAATTTCATTAAAACAACAACCTGTACATCCTATTGTTCAAAGTATTTTATCTTCATGTAAACCAAAATCTAAAATACCAGAATTAAATCATCGACGTAAATCGTCAATAGTTGATAAAAATGTACAAAATAGTAAAGATGCTAAAGCATTAAACGATAAACTTTCCAAAATTAAAGAAAAAACTGATACCACAAATACTACTATTGATGATGCCCAAAAATTTATTGAAGATTTAAAAAGAAAATTAAAAGAAACTACTTTACAATCAGAATCAGAATCAGAATTAGAATTTAAATCAAATAGAAAAATAAAAGAAGTAGAAGAAAAAGAAGAAAAAGAAGAAAAAGAAGAAAAACAAAGTAATGAACAATCAAAAGAAAAAGAAAAAGTAGAAGAAAAAGGAAAAAAGGAAAAAGATAAAAATTCTTCAAATATTGATAAAGTAAATAAAATGAATACTAAGAATTCTAGTTCTAGTCCAAATAAAAAAGTTAATTTATCATCCATTAAAACAACTTTCCCTTCAACCAAATCAAAGTCTTCACCTCCAACACCCAGTATAAAAAGTAAACCAATAACACCTACTACACCAACATCTAAAATTAGTAGTAAAAGAAGTTCTCTTTCAAAACCGAAATCTACAAAATCAACAACAACAGCAACATCTACTTCCTCTTCAGATAAAAATAAAATATTATCAAAAGAAAAGAAAACTGAAAATCTTCAAAAAGATGAACAAAATAATCAAAATATAAAAGAATCAATAGCAGAAAATTCAATGAATAAAGAAAACAATGATAATGAAATGATAGATAAAGAAAAGGAAAATTTAACAAAAACCGATTTGATAATAGAGAATAAAAAAGAAACAACAACTGAAGTTGAAAATAAGAATAATGAAAACAAAGATAATAATAATGATAAAAATACTATAATTAATGATATGATTAAAAATAATGATGATGATAATTCTAATATCATTGATACTAAAAATATAACATCAAATATATCACCATTATCTTCAAATTCAATGGAATCATCGAAATCAGAAACTTATTCACAAAATGATAATACTAATACTAATACTAATAATAATAATAATAATAATGAATCAAGTATAAGTTTAAAATATAAAAAACAAAATGAAGAACTTAAAACTGCTCTTTTTGCCCTTTTTGATCAATGTGATAATTTAAATCAAACAATTAACGATTTAAAGAATGATAATACACTTTTATTAGAAAATCAATTTGCTCAAAATGAATTAATTAAAGAATATGAATATGAAATTCAAATTTTATTGTTAAAAACTCAACAATTAGATTTATATTCTACTTATCCTAGTCCAAATGATCCAGAATATTATGAAGGGGTAATAATAATAATAATAATAATAATAATAATAATAATAATAATAATAATAATAATAATATCTAAATATATATAAAAATTTGTATTTATATCAAAAGAAATATTAATATTTTTTTTTTCTATATCATATTTAATATTATTAATTGAACTATCTAATTATTTATTTATTTATTTATTTATTTATTTATTTATTTATTTATTTATTTATTTGTTCATTCATTTATTTATTTATTCATCATATATATGAAAAAAAGGCCTATATTAATCAAGAAATTCAACAACAACAAATTTTTGATCCAATAAATATTCCATATGATGATCAACTCCAATATGAAGAACAATTACCATTTGATGAACAACATCCATATGAAGAGCAATTACCATTTGATGAACAATATCCATATGAAGAACAACTACCATTTGATGTACAACAACAACAACAACAACAACAACAACAACAACAACAATTAACTCAACAACAACTTTATGAAGAAAATTTAACTTTAACTACTTCAGGATCAGTACCAACTATGGATTATTCAGGAGATGAAGTTGTTGGATCAAATAACAATAATAATACTAATAATAATAACAACAACAACAACGATAATAATAATAATAATAATAATAATAATGATAATAATAATAATAATAATAATAATAATAATGATAATAATAATAATAATAATAATAATAATAATGATAATAATAATAATAATGATAATAATAATAATAATGATAATAATAACATTACTCAAGTAGAAATAATTGATCCATATACCATAGATAATGAATTAACTTCAATTGCTCAAAAAAATAATATAATGAATTATAATGATCCAGAAACTAATTATGGTATCGAAAATAACAATATTATTATGAACAATAATACTATACCCATAATTGAACCGGTACCATTGTCCAAATATTCACCATCAAATCAAATAACAGTAGAACCTATTGATACAATAGAAAAATTAGAAAATTCTGTAATAGCATCTCAACAACAACAACAACAACAACAAGAACAAAAATCTAATGATAATGATAATAATGAAAATAATGAAAAAATTGAAAATGAAATTGAAAATATTCATAATAAAGATGAAGAAAATGATATTAGTAAACGATTAGATTTATTAGAAGCAAGAATATCTGAAATAAATTTAGATTCCATTCCAAATACAAATATGATTTCATCTTCATATGATAATAATAATAGTAATTATATAAATCATAATATATCTTCATCTAAACTTCATCCTAATGGTTCTTGGCCAGAACATGATATGAATTTAACTATGATATCCAATCATCCTTTAAGTAATATAGGACCAACTTCTACTATTTATACTAATGAAGAGGAATATCTTTTTGGTTATAATGATGAAGTATTATCATCACCTTATCTTTCAATTCAAGATCAAAATAATATTAATAATATTAATAATAGTAGTATTTATACAAATAATTCAATTGGAATAAATGTAAATCCAAATATAATTTATCATGGAGAAAA
>MCFG01000124.1:112500-115000 GCA_002104895.1 Anaeromyces robustus | reverse complement strand
AAGTTAACTCAAACTATGATCCATTTGAAGATGAAATTTATGATTTAATTAAAATATTACAACATATTACCAATTATAAAACAGTTCATTTTATATATAAAGGTGAAATTGAACAATCTTCATCTCTTGAACCATATGATAAAATAGTGGACGATAAAAATTTCCCATTATTTAAAGCATGTGAACATGGAAATGAAAAAATTGTAAAATATTTAATTGAACATGGAGCCGATATTAATAAAAAAAATAGAGATGGTAATACACCATTATTTATTGCATGTCAACATAATCAAGAAACTATAGTAAAATATTTAATTGAAAAAGGAGCTGACGTTAATATAGAAAATAAAGATGGAGAAAGTCCATTAACTATTGCTTGTAAAAAAGGAAAAAAGAATGAAAAGCAAAAGGAAAAAGAAAATGAAAAAGAAAAAGAAAATGAAAATGAAAAAGAAAATAAAAATGAAAATGAAATTATTGAAACTATAGTAAAATATTTAGTTGAAAATGGAGCTGACGTTAATAAAGTAAATGAAGAAGGTGATTTTCCATTATATCTAGCTTGTGAACAAGAAAATGAAACTATAGTAAAATATTTAGTTGACCATGGAGCGGACGTTAATAAAATAAATGAAAAAGAAGAAAATAATTTTCCATTATATCTAGCTTGTGAAAAAGGAAATGAAACTATAGTAAAATATTTAGTGGAACATGGAGCTGACGTGAATAAAGAAAATGAAGATGGTAAAATTTCATTATTTAAAGCCTGTGAATCAGGAAATGAAACTATTACAAGATATTTAGTGGAACATGGAGCTGATGTTAAAAAGGAAGATCATTATAATAATACCGTATTAAATTTTTTATTTTGGAATGAAAGTAAAATTAATGAAAATATCATAAAATATTTAATTGAAGAAAAGGGAGTAGATATTAATAAAGGAAATGGAAGTTTAACACCATTAATTAATGCCTGTGATGTAGGAAATGAAACCTTAGTAAAATATTTAGTAGAACATGGAGCAAATATTCATTATGAAAATAAAGATAATGATGAATTTACTTCAGCCATCATTAAAGCATGTAAAACAGGAAATGAAAAAATAGTGAAATATTTAATTGAACAAGGAGCAACTATTAAAACCGAAAATAATTGTGGGAATACACCATTTTATTATGCTTGTAGTAGTGGAAATGAAATATTAGTAAAATATTTAATTCGTATTCTTGGAGACGATATCGATAAATATATTAATAAAGAAAATAAACAAGGTAATACCCCCTTACATGAAGCTTCCTATTGTGGCAATGTCGAAGTAATAAAATGTTTAATAGAATGTGGAGCCGATATTAATAAAAAAAATGAAAAGGGCAAAACACCATTATTTATTTCATGTGAAAATGGAAATGAAAAAGTTGCAGAATATTTAATTGAACATGGAGCAAATCTATAAATAAATAAATAAATAAATAAATAATAATAATAATAATATAAAAAAAGAAAGAAAAGAAAAAAAAAATATTTTAAAATAAAAAAAAAAAAATTTTTTTTTATTGTTGTTTTTTTTTTATCTAAATAATGATATAACATTATAAATCATTATATAATATATATATATATGAATTCAATTGTAGAATAATATATTAAAAATCTATATAATATAATAACAAAATTTTGTTTTTATAAAAAAAAGAAAAAAAAAAATAAAAAAAAAAAGAATTAAAATAATAAAAAAATAAAAATAAAAATAAAAAGTTAAGTGAAAGTATAAATATAATATATATATTTATATATATTGCTTATATTCTAATTTGAAAATATTATTAGATTAACACTATCGAGAAATAGAAATAAAAAGAAGTATATATAAACATAAACATAATTATAATTCTTTGTTGTTTTTATTAATTAATGATAATGAAAAAATTTTATTTATTTTATTTATTTATTTATTTATTTATTTTTTTTTTGGGGGAGGGATTTTTATCTTAATTTACAATTTGTATTTAATTATATTTATTTATTTATTGATGATAGATTTGAATTTCTAATATTAATATTTTTTTTTTTTTTTTTTTTTTTTTTTTTTTTGTTTTTGTTTTTTAATTTTATTTTGTTTTTTTATATATTGATAATTATTTTTTTTTTATTTTTTTATTTTTTTATTTTTTTATTTTTTAATATTTATAAAATATTTATAATATTTATAAAAGTTTTTTTTTTTTTTTTTTTTTTTGTTTTTGTTTTTTAATTTTATTTTGTTTTTTTATATATTGATAATTATTTTTTTTTTATTTTTTTATTTTTTTATTTTTTTATTTTTTAATATTTATAAAATATTTATAATATTTATAAAAGTTTTTTTTTTTTTTTTTTTTTTGTTTTTGTTTTTTAATTTTATTTTGTTTTTTTATATATTGATAATTATTTTTTTTTTATTTTTTTATTTTTTTATTTTTTTATTTTTTAATATTTATAAAATATTTATAATATTTATAA
>MCFG01000124.1:80000-107500 GCA_002104895.1 Anaeromyces robustus | reverse complement strand
ATGTTATGTTGTTTTATAATGGTGATATGCTAAAGTCTCTTTTTTATCTTTTTTTTTTTTCCAAGTTAAATATTTATTATAAACATACCCATGAAAAGAAAAAAATATAAAAGATGTTTTTTTTTTAGTATATCGTATCCATATATATTTTATAGAGGATATAAAAAAAAAAAAGAGTATAAAAAGAGAGAGGATAAAGTATATATAATTATACTTTATTAATAATTTTATATGTTGCTGTATTTTATTGTTCTTTTTTTTTTTTTTTTTAAAAAAAATTGATTTTTCTCTTTAATAATTTTAAAGATCTAAAATAGCGGCAACGGCACGAATTAAAACATTTTTATCCAAAACTTCATCTTCACCCTTTTTTTCTAATTCTAATTCTTTTGCATATACATCAGCATTTCTAGTAAACTTCATAAGATAGGCAGCATCGCCATTACACCATGAAGCAGCACCACAAGTGTATAACATTTCTACAGTTGATGGTGGTTGAGTTGGACCAACAGCACGAGCATACATGGATCCTAAAGGCATAGAAGGATGTATCCAATCAAATTTATCATCACCATACTTCATAAGGAAGGATGGTGTATCCTTCTTACCTAAAATTTCATATACAAGAGTTAAGGCAAAAATTAAACGACTTGGTCTAAGATCGAATAAATCTTGCCAATATCTGAAGTAAGGACCAGTAGCAAATCCATTTCTAGAAAGAGATTGATGTGAAAAAGATCCATAGGCAGCAAATGCAGCTAATTGTTTAGCAGTTGGGTTAGCAGATATTATATGTGATTTGTTAAAAACTGGTGAAGAAGAGCCACTACTTGATGGAGTATAGCTTTTTATAGGTTTTGGTTTGTAAATATTACTTTTTTGGAAAGGAATACGTTCAATTGGTGATTCAGCAACAAGCATTTTGTTTATCTATTATAAAAAATAAATGGCATTAGATTTTATAATAATAATGATAATAATAATAATAATTATATTTATTTATTCTATCTTTTTTTACTATTTATATTATTTATAATTAATTCTTTTTTATAATAATAATAAAATAAATAATTTTATTTATTCCATTTATTCAATCTATTTTACTATTTACATAATTAATTGATTTTTATAATAATAAAAAAAATAAGTACATCTATTCTATCTATTTTACTATTTATATTATTTACATAATTAATTCTTTTTTATAATAATAATAATAATAATTAATGATTCTATTTATTCTAAATTTACTATTTTTATTATTTATATAATTAATTCTTTTTTATAATAATAATATAAATAAAAAATATTTCTATTTATTTTATCTATTTGCGCTATAAATATTTGAATAATAAATAAAGTTTTCTTCTTTTTTACTTTTTAAATCTTTTATTATTTTATTATTTATTATTAAAAAAAATGAATAATATTTACCTTAAAATTTAATTAAAAAAATAAAAATTATAGTTTTTTTTTTTCCTTTGTTGATTGAATTTATATATAATTAATTATTATAATATTTTTAATTGATTTTATTACTAACTGATTAGTATTTAGTTATTGATTATAAATTAAATTATTTCCTTGCTTTTTAATATTAATTATTTTTCCCTTTTAGTTAGTTGATTATAAACACAATTTATAAATTAATAAATTTATTAAATTTATGTTTATATTATAATAAGATTAATTATATTATTTAATTAAAAAAAAAAGTTTTTCTATATTTTAATATAAAACAAAATCAAAAAAAAAGAAAGAAAGAAAAAAAAAGAAATATTTTATCTGTAAAAAATAAAAAAAAAAAAATTAAATAAATAATATTATCAATAAATATTATATAAAACTATGTTTTTTTTTTTTTTTATTTTTAAAGTCTAAAATAAAAAAAATAAAAATTTCCTTTTTTTTTTTATTTTTCTCTCTTTTGTAATAAAAAAAAAAATAATTCTTTATAAACTATTAATCCACTTTAAAAAAAATTATTGAATAAAAAGCAAAAAAAAAAAAAAAAAAAAAAACTTTTGAAGTATTTTCCAAGTTTATATATAAAAAAAAAATTTTTTCTATTTTATTTATTATTTATTATTTATTTTGAAATTTTAAGATTATTTAATATTTAATATTTTATTTAAATATTAAATTTATCCAAATAATTAAGGTTTATTTCTTAAACTTTATTAATAATTTATTTAACCTAATAATTATTTATGCACTTATTTTTATAATAATAATAATAATAATAATAATAAATTTTTATAATATATAATATTCTTTTCAAGGAGAAAAATTAGATATAAAAAAAATAAAAAAGAAACAAGGGAATAAAAATATAAGAAATTTAAACTTAATATTAAACCTATAATAATATTATATTCTAATATATTAATCTATATAATAATTAAATTCTTATTTATTTAATTTCCATATGGTTAATGCATTTTTATTTATGTATATATATAATATATTATAATTATATTATAACTATATTATAACTATATTATAAATTATATTATAAATTATATTATAACTGTTGGCTAGCATTTATAAAATAATATAAATAAAAAAAATATATTGTATAATATATAAAAAAACATATTATTTATATATTCCAATTGAAACATGTTATCAAATCTTGTTTCTTAAAATAATTTATTTAAATTGTTTTATATATATTATTTTATTAAATCATATATAATATTAAATAGAACAATATATTATATAATATATTAGTTTTAAATCTATTAAAATAACATCTTTATATTAAGAAAGCTTATAAATAATAAACATTTATATAGTTCTATCACCATCTATAAAAAAGTTTAATATAGAAATTTTAATATAATCATTGATGATATTATAAATTATATTATAACATATTAAAAATAATATATAATATAGTATAATATTAATATATTTTGTATATATTGAAAATAAACATATAATATATTATAATATATTTTATATATATTTCCAATATATATAGGATTAATATATATGTTTTATATAATAATATATTACTGAATATATAAATTAATATATTAATTTATAATGTAAAAATGATTAAAATCAATCAATAATTATATTCTATTCTTATTAAAGTATGTATTAAAATCAATTTATTATTATATAGTAACTAAGGACAATTTAAATATATTAAAATAACAATATATTAGATTATATTATATATATATAATATTTATGAATGCATTTGAATATGAGAATATTATAATTATAATTATATTTTAATTATTTATATACATATAAAATAATATATTAACAATCAATTAATAGTTTAATATTTTAATATATTTATAATTATTTATATATAATAAGTTATTATTATTTATTTATCTATTTGTTATCTATTTATTTATTTACTTATTTATATTGATTTATTTATATATTAATTTATTTATTTATTTATTATCTAATTATTAAACGATTTAATTAATCTTTATGGCTATGTAAATCATTTAATTATGGCTATGTATTTTAACCTATAGTTAAAACCCAATAATTATGCCATGATTCTTATTATCATGAATAATTAGATTATAAATATATAAATGTATTATCTATATATTATTTATTTATTCATTTATTTACTATTATTTATTCAGTATTATTTATTTATTTATTTACTATTATTTATTTATTTATTTATTTATTTATTTATTTATTTATCATAAGAATGCCTATTATATAATAGTTATTTTTAGTATAAAAAATCTTAACCTTTTTCAATAATAGTCATGTTCTTTTCTTTATTTCAACCTAATAAAATATATTCTTTTTTATTTAAAATAATAATTCATAGTATTTTATTACTTTTTTTTTTATTTAAATCATAACAGACACTTTTATCTTTTTTTTTACGTTTCTTTATTGTTATACATTTTATAGATAGTTTTTATAAAATTACAATGTCTATGATTTTTATTGTAAAATAAAAAAAAATTAGAATTAAATTAATTTATTTAGTACATGGTAAAGATAAGCATTACCATAGGTTAATTTGACAAGATAATTACTTTCTGTATTTCTGTATAATAGATAACAAATAAAAAGCATAATTTATCATTAATATAAATTTATTTTTATGGTAATTATTTTTTTTTTATTTTTCTTATTAAATATTGTTTTTTTTTTTTTTTTTTTTTTTTTTTACATAATCTTTTGCATACCAAGATATAAAAAGATAATTTACAAAATTTACAAAATTTTACATCTACATAAAAATATATTTTATAATTTCATTTTTGTATAATTTATGTATTTATTTATTTATTTATTTATTTCTATATTTATTTATTTATTTATTTATTTATTTAGTTATTTATTTATTTATATATTAATTCTTTTATTTATTTAGTTATTTAGTTATTTATTTATTTATATATTTATATATATATTTATATATATATTTATTTATTTATTTATATATATTTATTTATTTATTTATTCACTATTATTTATTTATTTATCTATTTATTTATTTATTTCTATTTATTTATTAAACTATTAAATTAATTAATTAATTAATTAATTAATTAATTTAATTTAATTATAAAAATATTCAAGGTGTAACTTACCATATTAAGTTATCTAACAATATATTGAATAATATATTAAAAATTTTTTAATATAAAATTTTAAAATTTCATAATTAAAATTTTAAAAGTTACACAAAAATAATTTTAAAATAAAATAAAATAAATAATTATAGAATAATAAAATAATTATAAAATAACTAAATAATTTATAAAATAATCGAAATCATAGAAATTAAAATTTTAAAAAAATAAAACGAAAAATGAAATGAAATGGTTTTCAATAATAATAACATTAGTAACATTAATTATAATAATAATTATAACCATTTATAAATAAATATATAATAAGGACATATAAATTTTTAAAAAATAATCTTGTTAATTTTAGGATAATACTTCATGTGTGAATTAATGAACTTTTTTAATATTATAAAAAAAAAAAGGTATTAAAGAAAAACCTTTTTTAAACTCAGTAACGATACTTATGATTATCTTAAGCCATTAATGTGATAATACTATTATTATATGGTCACATTATTCTATATATTTATTTTATTATATTCTATTATATTTTATTATATATTACTATGTTATATTTCTAAACAAGTAAATAAACAATAAATAATAAATAATAATAATAATAATAATAATAATAATTAATAATAATAATAATAATAATAATAATAATAAAAAATCAATAATAAATAATAAATTAATAAGTAAATAAATAAATAAATAATAAATAATAAATAATAAATAATAAATAATAAATAATAAATTAATAAGTAAATAAATAAATAAATAATAAATAATAAATAATAAATAATAAATAATAAATAATAAATAATAAAAGGTTTCGTTTCATTTCTTTTTCTTATTCATTTTATTTGTTTATTTGTTTATTGTAAAATATTAATTATTACTATATTTGGTATTTTTTTTATATTTATTCAATTGTTTTTTTTTTTTTTTTTTTTTTAAAAAAAAATAAATAACTAAAAAGAAAAAAAAAATTTTTTTTTTAAACAAAATTTGATGTTTTAGTTGTTTTTATTTGTTTCCTTTTTTTTTTAAGCGGTCATTTTTTGCCTCATCCCTTAGAAAAAGTGATTCCTTTTCAAATTTTTTAATTTTAACAGTAAATAACATAAAAAAAAATTACTAAAAATGAAAAAAAAAAAAAAAAAACTTATTGGCAGTATTAACAATAATTATTATTCATTTATTATTTATTATTCCTTATTTATTATTATAATAAAATAAAATTATTCATTATTATTACTTTGATAAAAAAGGAAATTTATTCTTTTAATGAACTCATAAATAAAATGAAACAACAATAAAACACTTTTTTAAAAAAAAATAAGAAAAGAGTAATTTTTTAATTCTATTTTTCTAATTTTAAAAGGTCTCCTCATTTTTATTTCTTGGAATTTTTAAAGTTAATTTTGTTTTGTTTTTTTTTTAAAAGAAGAAAACAATTGAGTTATAATAATACCTATTAATGTTAAATAATTAATGAATAAATAAATAAACAAGTATTATTTTTCTTTTCTTTTCTTTTCTTTGTTATTAAATATATATAAATTTATATATATTTAACAAATAAAAGGGAAAATACATTTGTAATATACTTTTTACTTTTTATTATTATTTATTTCTTATTATCTATTTCTAAATAATCATATGAACAAAAAAAAAAAAAAAAGAAAAGAAAAAGTAAACATAAATCATTAAGTTAAAACAAGGTAATTTTAATAATTAAAAAAATTTATTGGTTTTTTTTTTTATTTTAATTATATGATATCTATTATATCAAAAATATTTTTAAATATTTTAAATATTTCATTTTTATTTTATTTGGAAGCTTTTTTTTTTTCAATTTTAGGATAATAAATATAATAAATATAATAAATATAATAAATATATAAATATATAATAAATAAATAAATAAATATATAAATATATAATAATATATAAATATTTAATAATATTTAATATTAATAATATAAATATAATTAAATATAAAACAATAATTTAATATATTGTATTACATTTTATATATTAATTACTTTTTAAGGATAAAATTCAAAATAGGTTCTTTTGAAAAACTTTAATTATTAATTAGAAACATTTAAATACATTTTTTAATTTATAATATATATTATTATTAAATTAATAATATATGATAAAATGTAACATTTTTAATAACCTATAAAAAAAATGATGGTTCATTACACTATTAATATATTATTTTATATATTATATATATTAATGTTAAAAATAATTTAATAATTATATTTGTTATTTAATGATAATATATTATAATTATAATCCTTACTATATATTTTAAAATAATAATATATTATTACATATTTATTTATATTTATATTATTTGTCAAATTATTCAAGTCAAATAATTTTAACCAATAATATGAAGATTTTTGAAGTATTAACCTATGATATATATACAAATTGATTTCAATATATATATAATAATAAATAATAATAAAATACAAAATTAATAATAAAATAATAATAAATTAAAAAAAATACAAATTTAATAATATTTAAACTTTTAAATTAAATTAAAGTTAAAGTTTTATATTATAAAAAAAAAAACCAACTTTTTTTTTTTCCTTTTAATATAAAGTATAAAAAGATAAAGTTTTTTTATTTTTTATTTCAATAATATTTCAATAATATTTTATATATTTTAATATTCAATATTTTCATCTATTTTTTGATAAAAGATTTTTTGATATTTTTAATATATTTTTATATATTAAAGTATATTATATATAATTATTAACCTTAATTTAATATATGTATATTTAATTAAAAAAAATATTATATATATTAAAAAGAATTTGAAAAATTAAATAAATAAATAAATAAATAAATATATAAATATATAAATAAATAAATAAATAATAATAATAAATAAATAAATAAATAATAATTATAATAATATTAAATAAATAATAATAATAAATATATTAAAAGGAATGGTTTTTTCATAAAACAATAAATATAAAATAGAAATGAAATAGAAATAGAATGTATGATAATTATAAAGGAATTATACTCTACAATAGTAATATTTTTTACTATTATAAGGAATATTATTTTTATTATAGATAGATAATAACAATAATAGTAGATATTTTAATAATAATAGTAATAATAATAATTATGATATTATTGTATAATATTGAAATTTAAATGAAAAAAAAAACAATTCTAATATTCTAATATGGCATAAACTAATAAAAAAATTATAATAGGAATGATTACCACTCATTAGAAAATGATAATATTTTTTACATTAAATTAAATAGAGGATAATATTTAATTATAATTATTATTATTAATTATAATTATTATTATTAGATTTGTAAAATTTATTCCTTTATTTTATTTTGTTTTATTTTGATTTGATTTTAAATGAAAAAGCAATTATAGCAATTGTTATTAATAATAATTTATTTTAAACTCAATTATTTATTTTAATTTTAATATTTTTAATAATTAAAATTTTAACTCTTTTAATTATATGTTATTATATATAAAAAAAAAATAAAATAAAAAAAAAAGATTAATTATAAACGTTATAATTAATAAATAATAAAATAAAAAAATAAAATAAAAAGATTATATTACCTATAATTAAAAAAAAAAAATTTTTTTTATTTATTATTTATTAATTATAACGTTAATAATTAAAGTATAAATTTTATAAACTTTAAATATTTTAAAAGGGAGAGAAAAAAAATTTTTTTTTTTATCATTATTTTTATTTATTTAAAAAAATTAAATAAAATAAAAAAATAAAGATGATCATATAAAAAAAAAAAAAAAAAGAGGTTATTAGGAATAATCTTATATATAATAAACTATTATATAGTCATTGTTTAATCGTAGAAGAATTATGTCATTTGTCTTTTTTTTTTTAATTCCATTAATAATAATAATAAATATAATTTTTTTTCTTATGATTTATAAATAATACTTGTAACTATTATTATCATACTATTATCATATTATTATCATATTATTATCATTTCAATTAGTAAATAATATATAATAAATATAATAAATATATTTCAAAAAATTCAAAAAATTCAAAAATATAAAAATAAAAAATAAAGGAAAATATAATACATAAACATTTTTTATTTAAATAATAAATTAAACTATTTTTTTTTTTTTTTATAAATTGAATTTATCTTAATTATAAATTGAATTTAATACCTATTATATCATATATTAAAATGAAAAAAAGAAAACTTTTTTTTTTTTTTTTTTTTTAACAAAAAAAATATTTCAAAGTTTTTAATTGAAACTTTAATCATACTAAAATAAAAAAAAAAACTATTTGGAATTTATTTTAATTAATTTTTTTTTTAAAAAAAAAAATAATACGTTAATAAATACTTTTATAAATTAAATTTTATGTATCTAAAATAAAAATGACATTTATATGCAATAATAATAATAATATTTATGTATTGTTAATATTAATAAAAAAAAGATACTTTATATAAATAATTATGTTAATATTTAATACTTTAAAAATCTTCTTTGTTTTTTTTTTTTTTTTTTCTTATAATTATATTTTTTTTAATATCCTGTTGTTAATGCCAATTTTTTTTTTTTTAAAAAAAAGAGACTTTTATTAATAATAATAATAATAATAAAAAACACTTAGTTTTTATCCTAGTTCAAGAATTTCTTTTTTAATTTGTATACCAAAAAATATTGTTTTTTATTAATAATAATAATTAAATGTAAAATAACCATCATTGATTAATTATTAGAATATAAATTTGAAATAGAAATCTAATAATATAAAATTTCATTTTTTTTTTTAAAAAAAAAAAAAAAAAATAATTAATATTATTAACAATTAATATATAACATTAACATATTAATATTTTCATTATATTTTTATTATATATCAATATTATGGACTATTTTACAAATAAAAAAAAAAGGATGAATAATTAATCAATAATTTTTATATACGGAAATTTAAAAAATTTGAGTTTTTAAAGAATCTTAAATATTTTATTAAATCATATATAAATTTTTTTATATATAAATTATTATTATTATTATTCTTATTATTTATTGGTATTTAAAAATAATGTTTAAGAAATGTTAATAATTATAAAAAGAATTAAATGAAAAAATAAAATAAAAATAAAATAAAAATAATATATATATATATCTATTTTTTAAAAAAAAAAATATTAAAATAAAACTATTATATAATATTGTCTATATCTTTTTTTGATACTATAATTATTAATTCATATATAATATATATTTTGATACATTATATAAATTACTAATTATATAATATGATATATATAAAATAAAATAATAATTTTATTTAAGATGATATTTCTATAATTAATCTTTTTTATATATATATATTTTACATAAATACATAAATATAATTCTTTTTTTCAATTTTTAATTTTCAATGTAATAATAACAATAATTTATAGTTTAAAAAAAAAAGATACTAATTAAAATTAGTATTAAAAAAAAAAATTTTTTTTTTTTTTAATTAAATAAATCTAGACTTTTTCATATTTAAAAAATATAAAGATTTATTAAATTATTAATTATTTAGCTTATTTTATAACACTTTTTATTATTATTATTATTTATATATTTTTTATATTTTTATATTTTAATTAATCATATTTATTTTATTTTTTTTTTAAAGAAAAAAAAAGTTAATGCATAAAAAAAACATGCAATTTTTTTTAAAAAAAAAAAAAATAAAGAATTGTTATAATATTAACATATAAATGATATTAAGGAAATTTTAAAAAAAAAAAAAAAAATACAGAAAAATATTTCAAATCTAATTTTTATAATATTCTTGGGATTTTTGGAAAAATTTTTTTGACAGAATTAAATAATTATCATAATATGATAATTTTTTTTTTTTTATAAAAAAAAAAAAAAAAAGTTTAAAATAAAAAAAGTTTATTTATAAATATTAAAAATAATAAGATGAATCAATATCTATAAATATAATTTTATTTATAATTATTAATATCATAATTTTTTTTTTTAAAAAAAATGTTCAATGATAAATGATGAATGATGATATTAATATATTCTTTTTTTAATAATTATATTTTTTAAATAATAAAATCATATTATATAATTATATTATATTATATGATTTTGATTATTTTATTTATTTTTTATTTTAAAATTTATAAACTTGGTTATAATTTTTTAAACTTTAAATTTTTTATTTTTATTATTAATCATTTCTTACCATTTTATATTTTATTCCTTTTCTATAAAAAAAAAAGAAAGAAAAAAAAAACGGATGTTTATAATTATATACATATTAAGATATTTAAAATTTATCATAAATTAATGATAAAAAAAAAAAAAAACAATAAATAAAATTTGAATGAAATAAAATAAAATAAAATAAAATAAAATAATAATAAAAAAAAAGTAATGATTTCATAATTGGCGTGGCGTACTATATTTAATCAAAAAGAAAGAAAAATAATAATAATAATAATAATAACAAAAAAAAACATTTTATAAATTGTAATTAACATTATAATATTATCATAAAGTTTAAAAAAAAAAAAAAGAATCTATTTATTAATATTTATAAATAATTCAATTATTTAAACTATTATAAAATAATTAAAAAAAAATTAAAAAATATTAAAAATATATATATTTTTTTATTTTTTATTTTTTTAATTAATAAATAATAAATATATTTTTATTTTTATTAAAAAAAAGTATGAATATTTATTAATATTTATTATTATTTATTAATATTATTATTAAAAAAAAAAGTTTTATATTATGGATATAGATGAAAAAAAAAAAAAAAAAAAAGTGTGTTAAATTAAAATCCTATAATCCAATTTATTGAGAAAAAAAAATTTTTTTTTTATCATACCTAGTAATCTTAAAATATAATAATTTTTTAGAGTTTATGTTAAAAATATCATATAAGAAAATAAAATAAAAAAAAAAGTCATTTTTTTAAAAAAAATACATAAATAAATAAATAATAAATAATATCTAATAAATTATAATAAATAAAAATATCACTTAATCAACTTATTTGTTCAATTATTTATAAATAAAATTAAATAAAATAAACTAAAATTGAAAAATGAAAAATGAAAAATGTAAATATAATAAAAAGAAAATTGAATTTTTTTTATTTTTTAATTTATTTTATTTTATTAATTAATGCAAAAATAACAAAAAAAAAAAAAAAATCAATAACATAAAAAAGTATATTTTTAATATATATACTATAAAAAAAATAAAAAAATAAATAAACTCTATTATTGGCATATTTATATATATGTATATATATATTAATAAAAAAAAAAAAAAAGAGAAAAAAAAAAAAAAGAAAAACATCCATTTGATAAAATGAAAAAAAAAAAAAAAAAAAATGCATTTAAAGTATTTAAAAGCATCATAATTTTTTTTTTTTTTTGACATTAAAATTGTCAACATTTTTTTTTTTGTTTAAATAATATAATTTTTTTTTTTTTTTTAACATTTATAATAATATTTTTGATAATTCAAAAAAAAAAAAAAAAAAGCTTTTTTTTTTTTTATACTCTTAAATGGCTAGTTTAATAAAATATTTATTTTTATTTTTATTTTTAATTTTTTGTTTTTAAATAGAAGAAGAAGAAAAAAAAATAATGATTCATTTTTTAATTATTTATTCAAACCTTTTATTTTTTTTGTTATATATATTCATTATTAATATAATAATCTATTAATTATTTTATTATCTTTTTATTATTTTTTTATTAATATAGCTATTTTAATTTTTTCTTAAAATTATAATTTGAAATTTTTTCTTTTTTTTAGTTCATATTATATAATAAAATGATTTTGCTATATTGATTTTCTATATACAATATTAATACTATCATATTATAAGGGGAAAAAATAATTATTAAAAGGATAGGAATGTTTTATTAATTATTATATTAATTACGTATTATTGGAAATAAATTAAAATTAATGATTAAAAGTTAGTATATTCAATACTTTATTTATTATGCTTATTAATAAATTGAAGTTTACGTTGATTTTTATATAATATTTATATTAAATCTATTTAATAAATATTATTTTTATTATTTTATGCAAAAAAAAAAAAAATTCATAGAATACATTTAGTTTATTTAGTTTATTATAATTATATTATGTAATGATGATGTGCTTTTTTTTAAAAAAAAAAAAAAAAAAAAAAAAAAAAAAAGATATCATAATACATAATGATGAAAAGAGAGAAAAATATTTATATTTATTATTTTAAAAATATTTTAAAAATAAAAAATAAAAAAAAAATAAAAAAAAAAAAAAGATTTAATATATTCAACAATATAAAAAAAAAGGTTTTAAATGTTATATCTTATATTATAGTATTGTTATAATGTGTTTCTATTCTATGGATGGTTCCATATTTTCTTCTAATAAAAATAATTCTGATTATCTTATATTTTAAAAAAAAAAAAACTATATATGTATATATCTATAATAATTTTTTAAAAAGAAAATTTACCATAATGTTTTTAAATATTTATAACTATAATAAAAATTAAAAAATAAATTTATATAAATTGTTTTGTTACAATATATAAATATTCCATATTATATTATATTTATATATAATTATATTTTAAAAGTTTAATTATTTTTGTTTTAAAGAATTTTTCATTATTAATACTATTTATCTTTTTTTTTTTTTTTTTAAAAAAAAATTGTACTATTAAATTATATAATTAAATAATAAGTCAATCAAAACTAAAAAAGAAGATAAAGAAAAGAAACTAATACAAAAGCATTATAATAATTATATCAGATAATACATCTATTATATAATATTTATATATAACTTTCTATAATATAAAATGCATTTTCTTTTGAAATAAAATAAGATTATAAATTTATAAAATCTTTTTTATTATATATATAAATTAAACTTTTAATTATATATCAGTAATACTAACCTTTTAATAATAATAATAATAATTATTAATAAATATTAATTAATTAATTAATTATTAATATTATTGTTATTATAACCCTGAATTATCATTAAATACTAATAATTTAAATAAGAAATAAATAATTTTCATTTTTGAAACTTTAATAAAAAATATATATATATTTTTTTATATATAAATATTTATTGAAGATATCAATCCATAATAATATATTGTTAATTATAATTAATGTTAATACAATAACAATAACATTGATTACATATCGTTAATAAAATAAATAAATTTAAAAATAATAATAATAACCATAAAAAAAAATCATACCAATTCAATTCAAGAACAGTATAAAAATGTTAATAATAATATTATTAATTAATGAATAATATAAAAAAAAGTAAATATATATAGATATTTATAAATAATTTCAAGTTTTATAAAGATATATTTTTCATATTTTTCTTTTTTCGACAATTATAGTGTAATATGAATAATATAAAAGTATAATTAAAAATAATTAAGACTTAATTGGGGAGTTTTTTTTTTTATTTTATTTTTCAATTTGTACTATTGTACTATTTTTTATTAAATAAATAAATAAAAATACATTTTGCTATATTTTAATTAATATATTAAGAATATAAATAATGCCTTTTTTTTTTTTTTTTTCATTTTTCATTTTATTCTAATTGTAAAATGCATTGTGAATTAGTATTGAGTTAGGGCAGTGTAATATTTTTTTAGTATTATGTCTTTTTTTTAATAAAATTTAAAATATTATTTGTTAATATAACCATTTTTAAAAAATTTATTAATACACAAATACAAATACTGTTTAACCTTTTTAGTTTTAAAAATAATACAAAAATAATACAAAAATAATATAAAATAAATAATCTTTTACCAAGAAAATTAAAATAGAAAAAATAATGGAATTTTAATAATAATATTAAAAAACATCATAAGTTTTTTTTTTCTTTTTTTATTTTTCATTTGGAATTAATTAAAAATTTCAAAAATTCAAGTTTTTTTTTAATTTTTAAAATTTAAAGTAAAAATATGAAATATGATTGGTTAATTTTTACGATTTTATAATTAAAAATTTGAACAGAAAAAAATTAAAAAAAAATAAAAAAAAATAAAAAAGTTTAAAAAAGAACTTTTAATAATTAATTAATTAATTAAATTATTTTCTTCCAAAGAAAGAAAAGAAAGCATGTTTTTTTATCTTTTTTAAATAAATAAATAAATAAATAAATAAATAAATAAATAAATAAATAAATAAATAAATAAATAAATAAATAAATAAATAAATAAATAAATAAATAAATAAATAAATAAATAAATAAATAAATAAATAAATAAATAAATAAATAAATAAATAAATAAATAAATAAATAAATAAATAAATAAATAAATAAATAAATAAATAAATAAATACTTACTTAATAAGCAGTTTAACCTATAATAAATAAGTAATATAATTAGTATTATTAATATTATTGTTAATATTATTGATAGTATTAGTAATATTGAGTAATTTTAAATACTAGACAATACTAATAACTAATGTTATATATACAATATATAATATTATAATATTATTAATTGTATAATTATTCTTTTCTTATAATAAAATGAAATGAAATGAAATCAACCTTCTTTTTTTTTTAATTTTAACAATATGTTAATAAATATTTTATTTTATTTTATTAAATTTGTTTCCTTTTTTTTTTTTTAATTTAATAATTATTATATTTATTCATATTTATATTTATTATTATTATATTTGTATTTATTCATTCTTTTAGAAAATGGAAAAAACAACAAAACATATTTTTAATTTAATTCCTATGATAATAGAAAAATATTATTATCAAATATTATCATATCATATCAAATGCTTTTTTATTTTTTATATTATTATTATAATTATATATTATTATATTACTAAAATCATTAAATTTAATAGTATTAAAGTTTTTTTTCCCTTTCTTTCTTTTTACTACTATAAATACAGTAATAAATACATAAATAATTAAATATTAAAGTAATAATACTTTCTTATAAAATGAAGGCAAAGTAAATAATACTAAATAATAATAATAAAAATAAAAAATAAAACTTACTAAGAATACATAATACATAGTTTTTTTTAAAATAATTTATTATAGGAATAATTTATTAATTAAATTTTTTAGTTTTATTTTTATTTGTAAATGATAAACTAAATTTTAATTTAATTTAATTTGTTGTTGTTGTTTTGGTTGTTGTTACAATCATTAATTAATAAATAAATAAATAAATAAATAAATAAATAAATAAATAAATAAATAAATAAATAAAGATATAAATAAATAAATAAATAAATTTAAAAAATTATTTTTTATATCTTATCATATATTATAATATTACTTATTATAATATAATAATATTATAATGTATTAAGCTTTATCTATTAAAAAAAACCATTTTTTGTTATCCATTATATCAATGCCATTTGAAAAAACTGAATAATAAATAATAAATAAATAATACTTAATTAATTACTATTTAACTACTTAACTACTTAACTATTTACTACTACAATTAATGCTTTTAATTAGTATATTATAATAATATTAATAAATCTTAATGGCATACACACATATATATATAAATATATATAAATATCTTATTCTCAATTTTTTTTTAAATTAGATATATAAATAGACTTTTCGGAGCCTTTTATATATTATTGTTAAATGATATAAATTTGGAATTTTGTATTAATATATTTTTTTTTATTTATTTCCTTTTTTTTTATTTTTTATTTTTTATTTTTATTTTGTATGGTTAAAACATGCTTTTATCTATCCTATCCTATAATAATATTTATAATTATATTTATAATATTATTATTTATTATTTTTCGTTATTAAAAATTATATCGTTTTTAATATATTATATATAAATAAATTATTTTTCAAGATCATCTTTTTTTTTATTTATTTAATATATCCATTAGTATATTATTAATATTAAAAATTAATTAAATGAATACATTGGATAATATATTATTTAATATATTATTCCGTAAAAATTTTTTAATAACAAATTATTAGTAAAAATTCAAAAATACAAAAAAAAAATTTTTTTTTTCTTTTATTTAGACTTTTTGTATAACTTCTTTTTTTTTCTTTTTTTTGAAGTTTTATTTAAATATTGTTTGTTAAATTAATGATATATATATTGAAATCTTATTGAAAAAAAAAAAAATAGATTGATATAATCTATAATTTATATAGAATATTATTAATAGACTAAAATATACCTTTATTATATTTAAAAGAAAAAAAAGTAAGTTTATATTATATTATATTATATTATATTATATATATACATAATATTTTTTTTTTAAAATAAATGGAAGTGGAATTAATTAAAATGGCTACAATGGAAAAAAAAAAAAAAAAAAGAAATTTACATTTTAATTTATAAAATCATAATTTTAAAACGTTTCATTTTGTTTTATGAAAATAAAAAAAAATATAATATAATATAATATAGAATAAAATTAATTAAAAAATATATTTAAATAAAATAATATTTTTAAAATATAAAATATAATAATACTAAATAACTTATTATATATAATATATATATATATTTATATAGAATTAAATATAAAAACTTTGTTAATAAAACTATAAGATAAAATAAAACTAAAACTAAAACTATAAAAGAAAAAATAATTAAATATTTGGAAAAATGCAATCTTTAATTACTAATAGTATTAGAAATTCAATACGTTTACCAGCACTTAATGCTGTTGGTAAACTTGGTCTTACTCAAATTAAACCAAATTTATTAAATAATGTTAGACAATTTTCTAAAACTTCTATTGCAAAAGAACGTAAGTTTTTTTTTTTTTTTTTTAAAAAAAAAAAGAATATCTACATTTTAATATTTAATATATTTAATAATATTAAAATGATTATATATATAATATATATATTAATTTTTTTTTTTATATTTTTTAATTTTATTTTATAATGGAATTGCAATTAAAATTCTAATATAATTTTATATATATAATATATATAAAATTATTTTTATATTGATACCTTTTTTTTTTTTATTATTGTTACAACTAAATTTCAATTTATTTAAAGTTCATCCAACTCAAGAACATCCAATTTATATGGATTTACAAGCTACAACTCCAATGGACAAAAGAGTTTTAAATGAAATGTTACCATATTTTACTGAAAAATTTGGTAATCCTCATTCAAGAACTCATAACTTTGGTTGGGAAGCCGAAAAAGCTGTAGAAGTTGCTAGAAAGGTTTGTTCATATTAAATATATATAAATTAGTAAATTAATAAATTAGAAATTTCATAGGATATAGAAATTGATGATGAAAATTTATATAAATTAAAACGAAATCTAATAATATAATAAAATAGAATATATATATATATATAGTAAAAATGTTTTTTTCTTGATATTATGTTAAAACAAGTATATTAGTTTTATTAGAATGAAAATGATAGAAATAGAAATAGAAATAGAAATAGAAATATATGTTTTTTTTTTTTTTTTATAATAAATAGTATATATTTTATTATTAATTAATGAATAATTTAGTTATATATAGACTATAAATGTTATATATCCATTGAGATATATATAAAAAAAAATAACAAGAAATCTTCTTTTTTTTTTTTTTTTAATAAAAAACTAACTTTTTTTATTTTTATTTTTTCTTTTCTTTTTTTTTTTTTTATTTAATCATTAAATAGCAAGTTGCTGATCTTATAAATGCTAAACCAAAAGATATTATATTTACTAGTGGTGCTACTGAATCAAATAATATTGCTATTAAGGGACTCGCAAGATTTAATAAGGGTAAAAAGAATCATATTATTACTGTACAAACTGAACATAAATGTGTTCTTTCTTCTTGTAGAGCTTTAGAAACTGAAGGTTTTGAAGTTACCTATTTACCTGTACAAAAGAATGGTTTAATTAGTCTTGAGGTATTAAAATAATAATTAATTATAAATAAAATAAATAAATATAATATTTTTTTATTTTTATTTTTTTTTTTTTTTCCATTTTTTCTTTTTCTTTTTCTTTTTATAATAATTATTATTATTATTATAAGTTGAATAATAAATAATAATTATTCAATATAATATAAATAAAATAATTTTTATGAAAGTAAATATTAATTTATATATATATTTATATCATTTTCATTTATTATAGGAATTAAAAAAAGCTATTCGTCCAGATACACTTTTAATTTCAGTTATGGCTGTTAATAATGAAATTGGTGTATGTCAACCTCTTGAAGAAATTGGTAAAATTTGTAGAGAACACAAAATTTATTTGTATGTATAAAACAAAACAAAAAAAAAAAAAAAATTTAATTTATATATATATATATATATATTTTATTTTTTTATTTTTTTATTTTTTTTAATATTAATTAATAAGATTATTATTGTTTTTTAATTTTATATAAACCTATTATTATTATTATTATTATTATGTTTATTATATATAAAATACTTATTTATTTATTTATTTTTTTAATTACTATATTATATATTTATATATTATATCTATTAAAGCCATACTGATGCTGCTCAAGGTTATGGTAAAATTCCACTTGATGTTGAAAAATATAATGTTGATTTAATGTCTATTTCTGGTCATAAAATTTATGGACCAAAAGGTATTGGTGCTTTATATGTTCGTAGAAGACCACGTGTTAGATTAGAAGCTCTTCAATCTGGTGGTGGTCAAGAAAGAAATCTTCGTAGTGGTACTTTAGCCACTCCATTATGTGTTGGTTTAGGTTATGCTGCTAAACTTTGTAAAGATCAAATGATGGTAAGTTATATTATATATAAATATAATATAAATATAATATATATTTATATTTTTATATTAATATAAATTAATATAAAAAAATTATATTTAAACTTTTTTTTTTTTAATTTATAATTTATATATTATAATATTCATTATTAATTTTTCATAAATTATATTTTATCTAATATATTTATTATTGTTATTCTTTTATATTATAATTATTTTTTATATTAATATTATTATTGTTATCATAAAAATATTAAGACTGATTTAGATAGAATAAAGAAACTTTCTGATAGATTATATAATGGTGTAACTTCTAAATTAGATTATGTTTATAGAAATGGTGATCCAGATCACACTTTCCCAGGTTGTTTAAATTTATCATTTGGTTTTGTTGAAGGTGAATCCCTTATTATGGCTTTAAAGGATGTAGCTCTTTCTTCTGGTAGTGCTTGTACTTCTGCTTCCTTAGAACCATCTTATGTTCTTCGTGCTTTAGGTACTAAAGAAGAATTAGCTCATTCTAGTATTAGATTTGGTATTGGTAGATTTACTACTGAAGAAGAAATTGATTATGTTGCTAATAAACTTGTTAAACAAGTTAATAGACTTCGTGATCTTTCACCATTATGGGAAATGCATTTAGAAGGTAAATAAAATAAAATAAATAAATAAATAAATAAATAATAAATAATAGTATAAAAAAATTTTTTTTTTTCTTCTTATCTTTTAATATTGTTTATTAATAAATCATTTTATTTATTATATTTATATATAATTTAAAACAAATAAAATAATAATAATAATAATCATAGGTATTGATTTAGATTCTATTCAATGGTCAACATAAATGAATTAATTTAAGAAAATTTATCATAATTAAATACTAAATAATATATAAATAATAATAGTAAAAATCCTAATAAAAAAAAAAAAATGAATTTTATTTATTTTTAATAACCATTTTTAATCCCCAAAATTTTCCTTAAAAAAATTTTTTTCCCTAAAATTATTTTAAACATTCATGAAATAATATGTAAAAAGAAATATGTATGAAAAAAAAAAATTTTTTTTTTTTAGTTCTTAAAAATTCATATTTATTATTTATTCAATTTCATATATATATTAAAAAAAAAAAAATCATTTAAAAAAAAAAAAAATTAAGAAAAAATAAGAAAATAAGAAAAAAATAAAAAAATAAAAAAATAAAAAAATAAAAAAATAAAATAAAATAAAATAAAATAAAATAAAATAAAATAAAAACTATAAATAAGCAAATGATAATAATAAATATATAGATTATTTAATTTTTTATTTTATTTATTTATTTATTTATTTTTTTTTAATCCTTATTATTATTATTATTTTTTTTTATTTTTTCTTTCCTTTTCTTTTTTTTTCTTTTTTATTATTATTATCAATACCAAATATTAAAGATTCTAATAAAAAAAAAAGTCAGTTCAAAAAAAAAAAAAAAACAAAATCAAGCCAAACCAAAACCAAAACCAAAACCAAATAAAACTCAAAAGATAAATAATCATAATAATAAAATAAAAAAATAAATAAATAAAAATAGTAAATAGTATAAAATACAATCAATATTATTAATCTACAGAAAAAAAAAAATTAATAAAAAAAATTTCATAAATAGTTTTTTTTGAAATGAAAAAAAATTAAAAATATAAAAATTATATCTTTATAAAAAAAAAAAAAGTTAGTGATATTTTTTATTTATAATATAAAAAAAAAAAAAAAAAAGAATTTATATATATAATAATATTATAATTAAACTATAATAAAAATGTGCATACAAATTAATAAATAAATAAAAAAAAAATAAAAAAAAAATAAAAAAAAAAAAAATATTTTTTTTTGTTTTATATATATAGATTTCTTTTCTTTCCTTTCTTTTTAATTTCTTTTTAATTTTTAATTTTTAATTTTTAATTTTTATTTTTAGTTTATGATATATTATATAATATATAATAATATGTATTGTTACATTAAATCATCTCTGAAAATAATTCTTTTATTTATAAATTTAGAGGTTGATTTTGTTTTTGTTTTTGTATTTATATCTTTTTCATTATTTATTTCTTTTTCTTTTTCTTCTTTATCTTTTTCTGCTTCTGCTTCTTTTTCTGTATTTATTTCAATTCCTGTAATTTTGGTATAAAGTTCAGGCCATTGAATAATAAATAAACTTGCTGTTGGTAAAAGTAATTTACCAGTAAGAGATAAACTTTTCACTCTTGCTAAAGATTCAATATAAACTATTTTTATTTTTCCAAATCCTGTTTTACGCCATGGCATTAACCATGATAAAATTAAAGCGGAATAACATACTGGTATACAAGTTCCTGGTCCATTACATATAATCTTTTTATATATATATATATACATATATATATATTATTTTTAAATATAATAAAAAAAACAATTAATTATATATAATATTTAAATATTATATTAGTATTTTTTAATATATTTATTATATTATTATTGTTTTTATTTTATTTTATTTTATTATTATTATTATTATTATTTTATTTTTTTTAAAAAAAAAATGTTATAATAAATATATATATATATTATATAAATTTATATATAGATTTATAATTAAATTTTTTTTTTAAATTCTTTTTTTTTTTAATTATTATGGTTTTGTATGGTTAATCCATTTGTTTTTAATGAAAAATAAAAAAAAAATTTTTTTCAATTAAATAATATATTATTTATTTTTAATTATATATATTAATATTAATATTAATATAATATAAAAATTAATATTTTAAAAAAATTAATTTTTTTTTTTATTTTTGAAAGCAACAGAAGTGGTAAAAAAAAAAAATGAAACTTTTATTAATAATATATATAAAAATATAATAATTAAAAAAGAATTTTTATTTTATTTTACCAAATCAGGTTGATATTTATAATTATTTATGAAACAATAAAACATAGCGTTTAAAGTTGTAAATATTGATGTAAAATAAGATTGATGAACTTTACGACTTCTTGGAATTTCAATTAAATTTGACTAAATTTTTTTTTTAAAAAAAAAATATATATATATATATATATATATATGAAATTTTTTATAATTATGAATTATATATATATATATAAAGATAGTAATGTATAATACATAATATATATATAATTAATATGACTTATAATAATTATAAAAATATATATTATATTTTTTTAATTCATATTTTTTACATCTTTTGAGCCTTCTTCCATTAATTGTATTTTTTCTTTACTCATTTCATCAGTATCAGCAACTACATAATTTCTTGGTGAATATCTTGTTCTTGGTAAATTTTTTACTAATCTTATCATTTCTGTAGTATGACCACCTTATAATATTATATTAATATATATTAAAAATGTTTATATATATTTAAAAATGTTTTATAATTCAAAAAAAAAAAATATATATATATATATATATATAAAATAATATTTAATATTTATATATACATATATACATTTATAATTTTTTTATTAATAATTTTTAATAATAAAAATATATATTTATTTTTATTTATACCTGAACCAAATACTATCATTGTTGATACTGATGTTTTTCTTTTTTTATCTCTAGATTTAAAATAATTTTTTAAAAATAATGTTGTATATCCAATAATAATAATATTAAAAAATATTATTATTTCTATTAATAATGGTATGGACATTTTTCTTTTTTTCTTTCTTTCTTTTTTTGTCTCTTTTTTTTATTTTATTTTCGTGACTTTTTTATTTTATTTTATTTATTTTTTATTTTTTATTTTTTTATAATGTACTTTATTTTTTTTAATTTGTAATAATTATTTTTATAATTTGTTTTTTTTTTTAATTTGTAATAATTATTTTTGTAATTTGTTTTATGTGTTTTATTTTATTTTAATTTATTTTGTAAGTTTTTTTTTTTACTTTTTTTTTATTTAATAATAATTCATTTTTTTAAAATTTATAACATTTATTATTATTAATATTATTGTTATTATTATGTATATATTTTTTAGTTTTAATGCTTCGAATATTTTATTATGTTTTAAATATTAAAAAAAAAAAAAAAAATTTCTAAAATTTTTTTTATTTTATTTTATTTTTATCTTTAATAATAAAACATATTTTATGGAGTAAATTTTTATTATTATTTATTTATATTATAATAAAATTAAGATTAAGATTTTATTATTATTATAAAATTTTTGTGCAACATTTCTTTTTGTTAGATTTATTGAAATCAAAAAAATAAAAAAAGAAAATTAATCAATAATTTTAATATATCACGTGTATGTGAACAAAACATAAATTAGTAAAAACTTGGTAAAAAAAGAAAAAAATATTGCTTTTTTTTATTGTTAAGCTTTTCATAAAAAAAATATATATATATTTTAGAAAAAAAAAAAATTAAAATTAAAATGAAAAAAAATCTATATATATAATAAAATATAATGAAATAAATAATTAAAATTTATTTTTATTTTTTATTTTTTTTAATAACAAAACAAAAATGTATCAGGAAGAGATTATTTATGAAGATTCTCCTTTAGCTGATTATTTTAATTGTATATTTTTTGAAATTATAGTTAATTATATTGAAGATTATTAATTCATTTTATTATTATTTAAAAGAATCTTTCATTTATATTAAATTTTTTTAACATTATTATTATATCATTATTTTATATTAAACTAATTTATTATAATATTATTAATTTATTATTCATTTCTTTTACCCATGTATATATCTAATATTAATATTAATTTTATTTTTTTCTTTCCTTCCAAATATATATATCAAAATTACAATTTTCATTATTACTGAAATTCATTTTTTATAGCCATTGATGAAGATTTTGAATTTACCAATATTAATACAGAAAATGAAAAAGGAAAAAAGAAAATTAATTTTTTCATAAAAAATTATGAAAAATGTTTAAAACATTTTAAAAATGTTTTACAACATGTATGTAATTTAATATTTTTTAATTATATATAAAATCTAATTTCAAAATTTCAAAAATTTCAAAAATTTTAAAATTTCAAAATTTCATTCAAAATTTATAATTTAAACTATAATTTTAAATAATTTTTATTAACAATATATTATCATTAATATTAATATTATTATTATTAACATTATTATAAATTTTGAAATTATTTCTTTACATTATATATATACGTATAAATATATTTATATACATATATTTTTTTATATATCTTTTTTTAATATTTTTTTTTATATAAAAATCGAAAAAAAAAGATTTATGAGAAATTATTACTTGATAATTTATTATTATTGGACATGGAAGAAATATCAACGTTATTGGAACCTTTTTTAAATTATTTATCAAAAACTATTACAAAAAGTCAATATGAAAATTTAATGAAAGAAAAAAGTTCTTTTATGTTATTTAAAGATTTAAATGCTTTTTCAAAATCGGTTTCTATTAATAAAAAAAAGAAAGCTTTTCTTCCTAAAGATATACTGTTACCCGTTCTATTTATCCTATTTATTCAAAAATTTAAAAATCATATGTCTACTACTTTATCAGAAAATGTTAATACTATCCTTTATATCTCTATGGCTATAGCATTTTTATTCAATATGGTAAAAAAAAAATTTAATAATTATATAGATATATTATATATATTTATATTTTATATTATTAATAATATCAAAAAAAATTTTTTTTAATAATTAATACTAATTAAAATATTTATTATAATTTTATATATAATTGATTATTATTATTATTATTATTATTATTATTATTATCTTTATATTATACTAGAAATCTCAAATCAATAAATATTATCAATATACTGTAATAAATAATATTATTCAATTTGCTAATGAATATGTAAAATTGGATAATGTTGCTAATAAATGTATAAGACATATTCAAGAAGTTGAATTAGTGTCTCGTGGTTATAAATTGTAAAAAAAAAAAAAATAAATATATTATATATTATATATTATAAATGTGATTTATAATTTTTTTTTCGAATAATTCTCTCTCTTTTTTTTTTTTTTATTTTATTTTTTTATTTTATTTTATTATTATTAATTTTTTTTTCTTTTGTATAATATCTTTATATATTAAAAAAGATCAAATAATATTGCACCTATAAATCGTTTAGAATTATCAATGCCAAAAGAAGAATTACAATGTCTTCATTTAAGAGAAATGGTTTTAGAAACTATAAAAATTATTAATATTGAAGAAAATACACATATATTAGCTCTTCGAGAAGTCTATAAAAATAATTATTCAATATTACAACAAATACTTAAACAATTTACTTCTTTTGATCTTGATGAAGAATATATAAATGAAAATAATAATAATAATAATAATAATAATAATAGTAATAATAAAGATGATTTTTCTTCAAATTCATTAATTAAAATGAATCAATATACCCTTTCATCTTCATTATCCTATCATCCTGATCAAAAATCTAAGGAAAATTTAAATTTATCATTATTAATGAATGATATACTTTATAAACAACAACAAAAAGATAATAATTATAATTCATCCATTATTTATATTCAGTATAATCTTTTTAAAAGATATTATCAATATAAATATCATTTATTTAAAAATTTTATAGAAAAAGAAATTATAGATAAAAGATTAAAATTTTTGAAATGGAATAATAAAAAATTTAAAACTACTGAAAAGGAGAAAATTAATTTATTAAATAAATTATTAAATAATCAACCATTTAGTAAAAATTTAAATAATAATGATAATAATACTAATAATACTAATACTAATGATAACAATAAAAATAATAATGATGATGATAATACTAACGATAATAATAAAAATAAAAATAATAATAATAATAATAAATATAATAATGAAATTGAATCAAAAATTTCGAATTATGAATCTACTTCTTTAAATATACCATTAGAATCAAAATCTAATTATCAAACTATTAATGAAATAGATAATACTACTAATTCAAATTTTAAAAATGAAATTCAATATCAAAATCAAATTAAAACATCCAATCATTTTGCAGAAAAATTTAAATCATTAAATGATTTATTAGCAAAAAAATATGATCCTTCCTCCACTGAAGAAATAGAACAAATAGAAGAAGAAGAGAAAAATGAAGAAAAAATAAAAGAAAAAGAAAAAGAAGAAATAATGGTAGTAAATGAAATAGAACAAATAGAAAAGAATGAATTTCAAAATAATGAGAATAAACTATTTAATAATAATATCAATGAAAATCATCATATAAATAATGATAATGATAATGATAATAGTAATGATAATGAAATTATTAGTAGTATTAGTAATATTAATAGTATTGGTATTCAAAATTATTCTCAAGAAAATAATATATTATCCACAGAAGATGAAATTAGAAAAGATATATATCAAGAAGAAGAAAATCAACGTCAAGATCAGAATCAAAATCAAGAAGAAATTGAAGGAGGAAGAGTTATAATGAGTTTTAAAAATTTAGCTTTACAATTAGATAGCTTATTAGCTAAAGGTGAACTTATGAATAAAAATAATAATAATGATCAACCAGATTATTCTTATTTATCTTCAATAAATCATGAATTAGAGGAAGAGAGTGATATCAATAATAATACAATAAATCAAAATAAAAATAAAAATAATAATGAAGATGATGATACTACTACTACTACTTCTACTAGTAATAGTAATAGTAATATAAAAAAAGAAGAAAGTAAAAGTGAAAATGAAAGTAAAAATGAAAATGAAAATGAAAAAGAAGAGGAAAATAAAGAGGAAATGAAAGAAGAAGAAAATGAAAAAGAAAAGGAAAATAAAGAGGAAATGAAAGAAGAAGAAAATGAAAAAGAAGAGGAAAATAAAGAGGAAGAAATGAAAGAAGAAGAAAATAAAAATGAAAAAGAAGAGGAAAATAAAGAGGAAAATAAAGAAGAGATGAAAGAAGAAGGAAAAAAAGTGAACTTAAATAATATTGAAGAAAATAAAATAATTACAAATAATAAAGAAT
>MCFG01000124.1:17500-75000 GCA_002104895.1 Anaeromyces robustus | reverse complement strand
TATTATACATTAAATAATATATTATTAATTGAATATAAATATGTTAATGTTATATTACAAATATATTATTTGATAATTAATATTTAAATAAAATAATATTAATAATATTTAAAATTTTAAAATTTTTATTTTATAATTCTTTTATTTTTTATTTTTTTTATTTAATTTTATTTAATTTTATTTTATTAAATTTTATTTATAATTATTATTGTTATACTAATAATTAGATTAATATGTAAAAAAAAGAAAAAAAATATATATATATTATATTATATTTAAGATAAAAATATTAAAAAATAGAAAATTTTTTTACCTTTTTATTTTATTTTATTTAACTATAAACTAAATATTTAAATAATAAGAATTAATGATTCGTCTAAAAATTTTGAAACTAGTATTTTAATTAAAAAAAGGAAATATGTATTAAATGATTTAAAAATTTACTGTTAATAATAAAAAACAGTATAGTTATAATAACAGTAATAATAGTAAAAAAAAAGAAAGATATTTGTAATGAATTTTATACAAAAATTTAATAGAATCATTTTATAAATAAAAAATACTTTAGAATATTTTGGAACTTCAATAATAAATTTAACAAAAAAAAAAAAAAAAAAAGAGAAAAAGAATAATGTTTATTCAATTATATTTGTCTTTTATTTGGATTGAACAATATAAACCATAAATTTCTTTTTCTTTAATAAATACACATTTCAAAAATATCTATTACTATTTCTAATATACATACTAATGCATATATAAACATAAAATATCAATAATAATAATAATAAAATGTAAATATTGTTTTAATATTCATTTTTGTTTGAATACTAATACTAACTCATTTAACTCATTTAATATATCAAAAAAAAAAAAAAAAAAAAGCATATATATATATAAGAACATATTATTTTATCATTTATAATACACAATACACATTTTCATAAATATTTCTTTTTATAATAATGTATTTTTAACTTATTATAATATTATATCATATAATAAATATATATATTTTTTGTATATAATACATTTATTTAATATACTAATACTTTAAATTTTCATTCAATACTACAATTTAAAACATAGAATTATATTCAAATATTATTTTTAAAATTTTATATTTAAATTATTTATACAATTTTTATACAAAAAGGCAGAAAAAGGGAAATACATAATAAAAAAAATAAATAAATAAATATATATATACATATATTAAGTATATTTTCAAAACACTTGACTACAAATAATATTTTCATAAATCAACTTCATTTTTTTTCTTAGTTTTGATAATCACATTACAAAAGCTTACAAAAGAAATATCATATTTTATTTAATTTTATTTTATTTTATTTTATTTTATTTTATTCAATAATTTTTCAAATATATATATTTTTTTCTTTTCTATTATCAAAATATTTACAATATATAATAATAAAAATCATTATTATTAAAAAAAGAGTTAATAAATAGATTTTAGTTATATTCCATTTATAAGTTTTTTTCTGTAATATTAAAAATTTATATATATACATATACATATAAATATGGCAAAATTATCGAGGTCAAAGTCATATTTAAGCACTTTTTTCAACGACGGAATTAGATTTGCTTCAAGACATGTTTTTTTCAATATACCATTCCCTTCAGCAGCAAAAGATAAATTTGGAGTACCATTACACCTATATAAAAATAATAAACTTCGTACTTCCAAATATACTTTATTAACATTTATACCTCAAAATTTATATGAACAATTTCACCGTGTCGCAAATTGTATGACTTTTTTTTTTTTTTTTTCTTTTTCTTTTTTTTTTCAATTTCAATATATATATATATATATATTAAATAAATATATATTTAATATTATTTTTATAAATAAGAATAATTTTTTGTATTTATATATATATATTAATATTATTTAATTTTTAAAGTTTATTATTAATTAAATATTATATATATGTTTTTTTTTTTTTTTTTTTTTTTACTTTTTAATACTAATATATAAACATAACATCTTTATTAATATTAATAATATTATTATTATTATTATTTTTTTTTTTCATTTTTATTTATATTTAATTAATAATATTTATTATCAATATCAAAATATCAATATTTGAAAATATGAATTTCTTTAGTATTTTTCTTATTTATGGTTACAATTCAAGCTTTTCCAGTTTTTGGTGTTGTTAATCCAGTATTTGCAGCAATGCCACTTACTTCTATTATTACTATAACAGCTATTAAAGATGCATACGAAGATTTTAAACGTCATAGAGAAGATAATGAAGTTAATAATACAAATGCTTATATTTTAGATGATTGGGAAAATACTAATTATCCAAGATATCATATACCATTTTTTAGAAAATTAAAAACAAAGTTAAGTAAAAAATTTCGTTGGATTATGCCAAGAAAATGTCACCCAAAACGTTTAAAAATTATAAAGGAAAAAAATAGTGATATTAATATAGAAGCATTAAAAGATAATGATAATGATACTAAAATGAATGGAATGGAAGAAAAAAAAAATCTAATTAATAATAATAAAGAAACAAAGATAGATTTTAATATAAAACCTAATAAAAATATTGGTTGGAAAGCTACTCCATGGAAAGATCTTCGAGTTGGAGATATTATTCTTTTATCCATTAATGAAAATGTTCCAGCGGATATTGTTATATTATCAACAAGTGAAGAAGAAAATGAATGTTACGTAGAAACAAAAAATTTAGATGGAGAAACAACATTAAAAAGGAGAAGTGGTAAAAAGGAAACACAATGTATAAGAGATCCAGAAACGGCAAAAAATATGAAATTTGTTATTAAAGCAGAAAATCCTTCAGTAAATTTATATGAATTTAGAAGTAGAATAGAACTTCCAGATTTAATGGATGATGAATATGATGATGATGAAAATAATAATAATGATGATAATAATAATAATAATAACGATAATGATACCTATAATAATGAAGAAAATGAATATACCTATTATAGTGGTTCTCAAAGTGAAGATGACGTTCAAAGTATAAAAGAAGATGAAGAAATTTTTCCAAATGGTAAAATTTCAATACCTTTAGATATAACAAATTTATTATTACGTGGTTCAGTTATACGTAATACAGAATGGGTAATAGGTGCTGTTATATATACTGGTGAAGATACAAAAGTACGTTTAAATTCGGGTACAACTCCTTCTAAACGTTCTAGAATTGAAAAATTAATGAATCCTCAAGTTGTATTTAATTTCCTTATTCTTTTTATTATTTCATTTGCAGTTTCATGTATTAATCTTAGAATTGTAGAAACATGGGATAGAAATGAAACTCCATTTTTCATACTTCGTCATCGAAAAATGTATAGAAAATTTTTGGAAACATTTGGCTCTACAATGATTATGATGCAAAATGTAGTCCCTATATCATTATATATTTCTATAGAAATAGCTAAAACCATACAAGCATGGTTTATTCATGAAGATGTAGATCTTTATTATGAAGAAACGGATAGTCCTTGTAATACAAAAACATGGAATATATCGGATGATTTAGGTCAAATTGAATATATTTTTTCTGATAAGACAGGTACACTTACTCAAAATAAAATGGATTTTATGCGTTGTTCTATTATCGGGAAAATTTATGGTAGAGGTTATACAGATGTTACTAGAGATATTGAAGGATTTACTATAGAAGAAACCCAAGAAATGGAAAGAGAAATGGAATATAGAATGAAAGATTTATTATTTAGTTATTATAATAATCCTTATGTAGATAAATCAACCAAATTTTCATTTTTAGATGATCAAATTTTATTTGATATTGGTAATGAAAATACTCTTCAAGGAAAAGCGGTTTTCTTTTTCTTTAAACATTTAGCTCTTTGTCATTCGGTATTATCCCCTAGAAATGTTGTTTTAGAAGATGGTACAGAAACAACATATTTAGAATATTGTGCTGAATCTCCAGATGAACAAGCTTTAGTAACTACGGCTAAAAATCTTGGATTTACATTTGTTCGAAGAACGGAAAATTCTATCACCATTAATTGTTTTGGGAAAGAAGAAACTTATGAAATTTTACATGTATTAGAATTTAATAGTGTAAGAAAGAGAATGTCTGTTATTTTACGTACTCCTAAACAAGAAGTACTTTTACTTTGTAAGGGTGCAGATACTGTTATTTATGAACGTTTACAAAAGAATCAAGATAATCTTCGTAATGTAACCTTTTCTCATTTAGAAAAATTTGGTAGTGAAGGTTTACGTACTCTTTGTATAGCTTATCGTTATATTAATGCTAAAGATTATCAAAAATGGAGTGAAGATTATCATAATGCTGAAATATCTTTAGAAAATCGTGATGAATTAAAAGATGAATTAGCTTCTAATATTGAAAGAAATTTAATCTTATTAGGTGCTACAGCTATTGAAGATAAATTACAAGAAGGTGTTCCTGAATGTATTGGAATTCTTAGAGATGCAGGTATTAAACTTTGGGTATTAACTGGTGATAAATTAGAAACCGCCATTAATATTGGATTTGCTAGTAATTTATTAAATCGTTCCATGTGTCTTTTAGCTATACGTGAACGTAATAATTTAGATAAAGGTGATAAAGATAATATTAATGATGTTCAAACTCAATTAAGAAATGCTTATACTATTATTAATAAATATGGTAATATTAAAGATCGTCATAAACCTCGTGGAAGGAATAGTATTTGGTTCTTTGCTAATATTATGATGAATATTATTGAATTATTAAAACATCGACTTTCTCGTAAAGCAGAAGAAGAAGATTTAAAAACTAATGAAATTGAATTTTCAAAATTTCAATCTTTACATAAAAGTAAACGTCGTTCTAATATGTCCTCTTTTTCCATTTCTAGTGGGAAATCAGTTAATAATGTTTTAATGGGTAAACAAGTACCTTCCAAAGATATTGATTTTGCTTTAATTGTTGATGGTCAATCATTACAAATTATTTTAGAAAAACCAAATCTACGTAATCGTTTTTTAGAAACAGCAACAAATTGTCGTGCCGTAATTTGTTGCCGTGTTTCACCAAAACAAAAATCTCAAGTGGTTAGTTTAGTGAAAAATGGACTTAAAGTATTATGTCTTAGTATAGGTGATGGTGCGAATGATATTAGTATGATTCAAGAAGCAAATATTGGTGTAGGTATTGCAGGTCAAGAAGGTATGCAAGCTGCTATGTCCAGTGATTATGCTATATCCCAATTTCGTTTTCTTTCTAAATTAGTTATAGTACATGGTCGTTGGTCCTATTATCGTATTTCAAATATGGTGATGAATTTTTTCTATAAAAACATTGTATGGGTATTTACATTATTTTGGTATCAATTTAGTTGTGGATTTTCTGCTCAAATTCTTTTTGATTATTCTTTAATTATGTTTTTCAATTTTATTTTTTCCTCTTTACCTGTTATGGTTATGGGTATTTTTGATAAAGATTTGAAAAAGGAAACATTATTAAATAAACCCCCTCTATATGAGACTATGGGTATAGCACAAAAGAGATTTACTTGGAAACGTTTTCTTTCCTATGTAGCAGATGCTTTATATCAATCTTATATATGTTTTTATATTCCTTATTTTACGTTTGTTAATACTTCATTTAGTGATGGATTAACGACAGATCTTTATTATTATGGATGTATTATATCATGTTATGTTATTACATTGGCTAATCTTTGTGTTGCCGTCAATATGAAAAGTATTAATTGGCTTTCAGGTGTCGTTCTTATCGTGGAAGTTTTTAGTTTTTCCCTTTATTTTGTTATTTATGCTCATCTTCCTTTTATCAAATTCTATAAAGAATATATAAAATTGATGGTAACCGATTTAAGATTTTATACTCTTTATATTATTATTATTGTTGTTGCATTGTTTCCTCGTATGGTTATAAAATTTGTTAATGCTGCATTTATACCAGATGATTCTGATATCTACCGAGAAATTGAAAAATATCATTTAGCTGATGAAGATGATGATTATATTTATGATTATACTGATGAATTAGATCAAAAAATGAATAATAATATACCACCAAAATATTCAAATAATTTGAACATTAATGAAGATAGTAATAAAAGTAATAGTCTTCGTCGTTATAATTCCATAGAAAATGAAATTAATTCAAAAAAGAGTTCTACCTTTAAAGATAATATATATAATAGTTTTAAATTATCAAAACCAAAATATAATATTATCAATAATAATGGTACAAATATTACTTCAACTCCTTTAGAAGTTAAACGATTAAATCAAGATAATGATAGTAGTTTAAATCAAAACGTTACTAATTTGGATCAACTTATTCAAATTGATGATAATATGGATGGTTCCTTTATAGCAAATATAGATAATAATATTATACCTGATAATAATATCAATAAAGGTAATTTAACAATTAATACTAATAATAAAATACTTATTGATGAAGAAGATCGTAGTCTTTTAAATGCTCCTGGAAATCAAGTTGTAATCCATACACCAGTATCAAGTATACCTGGTACATTACTGACTAATAATAGTAATTTTAGTTTAGATATAAGAAATAAAACTATGTCTATTCGTTCAGCAAGATCACGTCGTAATAATTTATTAAGACAAGGTACTTCTGCAGATGGTCAAGCAATGTCTGTTATTTTTATGGATAACAATGAAGAATATGTTAATACAGGTTTCGCTTTTGCATATAATGATGAAAATGAAATGAGTAGATATACAAGAAAGAGTAATCCATTATTTAAAGCTAAATCTGTAGATGAAATTTATGAAAGAAGAAGAAATAGACGTCATAATAAATTACAAAGAAAAGCATCAACTTATATTGTTAGAAGACAATCACAACCAGATACTACATCCGCTAGCTATTTATACAGATAAAAAAAAAAAAATTAAGAAAAGAGAAAAAAAAAAAAAAAGAAAAGAAAAAGAAAAAAAAAGAAAAAAAAATTATTATTATTATTATTATTATTATTATTATTTTTTTTTTTTTTTTTTTTTTTTTCTTAAAAAAAAATTTTATGAAAGCAAATTTTTGAAGATAAATATCATTTTTATTTTTACTACTTATTTATTTATTTATTTTGTTTATTTATTTTTAATATATCATTATATTATTTTGTTTAATAATCCATAATTAAACAAAGTTGGCGATAATAAATTGAACATTAATTAATTAATTTATTAAATAATAATAATAATAATAATAATAATAATAATAATAATAATAATAATAATAATAATAATAATAATAATAATAATAATAATAATAATAATAATAATAATAATAATAATAATAATAATAATAATAAAAATCGTATTACATTTTAGTTATCATTAATAATATATTTATTTTATTATAAATATATATATATTTTTTTTTCATTTTTTCATTTTATATCTTCTTTAAACTAATTATATTTTTAATTATATATCATTTATAAATTATTGTTAGTACATTAGTATTTCTTTTTTTTTATAAAAAAAAAAAAAAGAAAATTAAAAAAAAAAAAAAAAAAAAAAAAAAAAAAACTTTAAACTATTATTATTTTTGAATTTTTGAATTGTATAAACGTTTAAAATAAAACAAAAACATATATATAAAAAGAAGTAAAAACAAATAAACCATATAATAATAATAATAATAATAATTATAATAATTAATAAATATATATATATTTATATATCGTTTATTATAATAATATAAAGTTGATAATTTATTAATTATTTTCAAAAATTTCCATTATCTTTAAAACATTTCACCACTTATTTTATATTTTTCATTACTTTTTTTTGATAAATTCCATTTATTTTTGTTTTTTACTGAATCATTGGAATTTAATCTTGAAATTACTGTTTTTATTTTTAGTTTTTGGTTTGCTTCAAAACAATATCCTATACACATAGATGGTGTTGTGTGGCCATACCAAATTTCTCTTAGAGAATTTTTTGTAGTACTATTAATAGAAGATAATGGTAAATCTATATTTAAATTACTTAATACTTCTTTTGAACTATTATTTTCATTATTATTATTATCATTTTCATCACTGTTTTCATTTTCATCACTGTTTTCATTTTCATTACTGTTTTCATTTTCATTTTCATTATTATTAATTTGTTTTTGAACTTTCGCAATTACAATACCAACCATGGGTTTATTAGGTTTATCACAATAATAATCATTCATATAATTAATAGTATTTGAATTTAAAATCTTTTTTTGAAAAAAATGATTAAGTGCTACATAGGTATCATCATTTTTTTTGATATTTTTATAACATTTTTGTGCTAACATTCCCCTCATAATTTGTTCACCACATCCTGTTAAACTACACCCAAAATCAAAATTATTACTATTATTACTATTATTCTTATTCTTATCATTATTATTATTATTATTATTATTATTATTATTATTATTATTATTAAATGATTGAGTAGTAGTATCTTTTGCCCATAAACCACATCCATACATAGCTGCTTCTCCAATACGACCAGGATATTTTAATGATATTCCACCACTACTAACACCAGAGGCCATTTGTCCATATTCATCAAAAGCAACAGCTCCTATAGTATCCATTTTTAATTCTTTAAATACATTATCATTATCATTATCATTACCGTTATCATTATCATTATCATCATCATCATCATCATCATCATCACCATCATCATTATTATTATTATTATTATTATTATTATCACAATTATTTTCTCCATCGTTATAACCTATTTTTTTATTCATATTTTCTTTATGATTTTCGTAATGTTCTTTAAAATAATTTAAACTTTTTTCATCAACTTCTTTTAATCTATTAATATATATTTTATATAACTTTTGTGATTTATTTGAAATTAAAGTATTAATTTTATTGTTTATTTCTGTTATTTCTCTCTTTTCCGTCTCTTTATTTTCTTCAATTTTATTTTCTATAATTAATTTTAATCTATCATCTCCAAAAAATTTACAATAATCTATTGCTCCTTGTCCTACTAACATCATTGGTGGAACTCTTCCCAATGTCATTAATCCTTGTCGTTCATTTTCTAATATAATCCTTGCACCTTCAATTGGATTTTTTAATTTTGAAACAGCACCAACACTACCAAAAGAACCATTACCTTGCATAATACTTGCATCACATTCAACTTTACCAATCAAATTTAAATTTGATCCAAAACCAGCATTTGTTAAAGGATTATCTTCTAATAGTTTAATTGCTTCAGTAACCGCTTCTACAGCAGTTCCAGCGAATTTTTCACTTAACGTTTGATATTTTTTAACACATAGTACATTCATAGCTTCTTTTAATACTTTTTGACATAATTTTTTATATTCTTTTTCTAGTTTAGGATTATGATACCCTGCTCCTAAATGTATAATAATAAATGGTGAAAATGAAGGTATGCTTAAAAACTCTTTAATAAATTCATTAAATGTTATTTCATTATCATTCTTTTCCACTTCCTCACTTAACTCATTATTTATAGTACCATTTTTATCTTTACATTTTTGTTCTTTTTCTACTTCAAATAATAATAATATGGGTTAAAAAAAATATAATAATACATTAATAAAAAATTTTTAATATTAAATATAATTTATAAATATAATATTATATAATATTTTATATAACTATTATTTCTTTTTCCTTTACTTATTTATTTATTTATTTTACTTAATAGCTTACAATTATTATATTGCTTTAAAAAATTGAAATAATAACCAAAAGGAAATATTTTTATTAATTTTTTTTTGTTATAATTCTGAATTAGTAGTTTTGTTTCATCACAAATTTCTAAATTGTTATCATTTCTCTATCAAATTATTATATGATATATATTTATTACCATTTTAATAAATATATGAGTATTATACAATTATATCATATTTATTAACATTTTTATGAATATAAAAATATTATACAATTATATTGCATTGATTAACATTTTATTGAATATATGAATATTATACAATTATATTGTATTTATTAATATTTTAATAAATATATGAGTATTATATAATTATTTTGTATTTATTAATATTTTAATGAATATTTGAATATTATACAATTATATTGTATTTATTACTTACTTTATTATTAATTAAATTATTACTTAAATTATTTTTTGCTTTTTTATAAGGATAATTGAAATTAATTTCGTAATTAATATAAAATACAATGACATCCACCCAATTTTGATTTATAAATTTTACAATTGGAAGTGATTTTTTTAAAGAATTATATTTTATATAGAGTTTATTAAAAAACTTTTATTTATAAATAAAATAATAATGAAATAAAATTTACATAACAATGATATTAAAATTAATAAGATATATATATATATTATTTATATGTTTTTATATAAAAAAAAAATTAAAAAAATAATTAATTTATTATTTTTTATTATTTTATTTTTAATATTTTTTAATTTTATTATTACATATAATATAATAATATTACTCTTTCAATTAGTTTTTCTAATTGATTTTCTGAAAGTGTTAAATTTAATTTTCTTTTCATTTATTAATAACAAAAATATAAAACTTAGCACATACATTAAGATAATTTTATTACATATAAACTTTAATATAAATTTTTTTGGTAAAAAATTATATTTGGTATAATTTTTAATTAATAAGTATGGACAATATATTGTTTATATTGTAGAATTTATTATTGACAATTATTTTGAGTATTTAATGAAGAATGGGATAACCATTGCTTTTTTTATATATAAAAGAAAATATAATAAGTAAATATATAATATATATATTTATATAAACAATTATTTTATTTATTACTTACTCTAACTTTTCCTCTAAGTAGTTCTTTTCTGTATTCATGCCATTGTTCATCTTTTTTATTTCTATAGTATGCTATCCAATTTCTTAAGAATCGTTTTGGTATATACCTTTTGTTGTATTTTAAATAAATATTTAATTATTTAATATATTAATATAATTTTTTATAATATTAATAGTAAATTATTTAAAAAAAATATGTACTTTGCTGCATAATCATCTGCTATTTTTTCTAATTTTTGTTGTCTAATTGTTTCCTCCTCTTGTTTCTTTTTATGTTGTAATATCCATTGATTCCATGCAGTTTTTCTTATATTAATATAATATAATTTATCACAATAATCTAATTCTATTAATCTTTCCTCATATAACTATATTTATATATTTAAATATATAATCATTAATATATATTATATCTAAAATATTTTAATATTTTTAAAAATGTATTAATATAAATTTACATTGAAATAAATTGTAAAATATTTTTTTAAACATTTTTTTCTGTAATGATTTGTAGCTTTATATTCATCTTCGTTTTGTTTATTTAATATTTTTTCATGCCATATAGTGAAAAAGCATTTTTTTTTTTTATTTATATATATTTCTTTCGAATTATATTCATCATATTTAACCATTTTACTATATTGTTTCCAAGGTTTCAGTCCATAATTAAAAATTAATGTTTTATTATAATGATTTTTAGCTTTAGCAATTTCTTTCAAAAATTTTTCACGTCTTTTTTCTTTTTCTATTTGTTCCTATTTTAATTGATATAATTTATATAATTAAATATTAAATATAATAAATATAATAATTATTACTGTAGTATTATTATATATATATTTATATATATATATACCAATTTTGCTTTTTTTCTTTCTTCTATTCTTTTTTGACGTTCCCTTTGAATTTCTAATTTTTTTTCTTGCTCCCTTTTTTTTTCTTCTTCATCTTTTTGTTTCTTTAAACAATTTTAAATAATAATATAAAAAAATATAGAAATTAATACATTTTATTATTATTACTATTTTATATTATTTTAATTTTTTTTTAAAAAAAAATAATTATCAACTTTTAATCTCTCTTCTTTTTCCTTTCTTCTTTGCTCTGACTGCCTTTTTCTTTCTAGTATAGCTTGATTTCGTTTTTCCATTTCTTTAAATATAAACAATTATTAAATAAATAAATAAATAAATAAATAAATAAATAAATAAATAAATAAATAAATAAATAAATAAATAAATAAATAAATAAATAAATAAATAAATAAATAAATAAATAAATAAATAAATAAATAAATAAATAAATAAAAATATAATTATATAATTAATTTAAATTATTAATAATAAAACGAAATCTAACCTTCACAGAATTTTTTATCAGCTTTAGTTATTTTAGGCTTTGTTGATTTAAATTTTCGAATAGAGGTTGAATTAGATGAATTCATTATTGTTTTTTTATTTTTTATGCTTGTGACTAAATTTGGATTGTCTGATATATTTGTTGGTGTCAATTCTGATGAAGATGTTGATTTTATTTTCGATTCATTTTCATTTTCAGTTATTAATGATTTATTTATATTAGAAAGTTTTGATAATTTTTTTGACATATTATTATCTTTTTCAATAATTGTTGTTAATTGCTTCATTTTTAATTCTTCTTCTTGATCTTGCTTTTCTTTTAATCTCTGTTTCACTTCTGTTAAAAATTCATTCATTTTTTTAACTCTATTTTTATGTTGTTCTTTGATTTGATTTTCCTGTTCTAAATAAAACAAATTTATGTGAAAAAATAGTTTTTTATTTAATATATTTTTTTATAAGTTTTAATTTGAAAAGAAAATATTTACTAACTTATTATTTGAGTAAAAATTGTCCAGGCTGCAAAATATTTTGATTTAGTTGTTTGCATCCAAAATTTTGTTGCTCTAATTATTTTAATTTGTTCATTTTTAAAATTTTCAGCTTCTTGAATCAGTTCTCTATTTTTTTGATTTATAGAAAAAAAATGTATTAATTAATTAATTTTAAAAATTAAAAAATTAAAAATTTTTTATATCCACATATATACTTTTGATATTTGCTTCTTTTATAATTTTTCATCCATGTTGAAAAATAATAATTTTTTAATTTCCAATTATTTTTTTCCTATGATGTCATTTTAAACGTAATTATAACAGAAATATTAATTTATTATTAATTATAGAAAATACTATATCATTATTTTTAATTAAATTATAAATTGTTAAAAAGTTATATATACCTGAAAATTTTTATATTTATATTTGTCATCTGATATTAAAGAATACCATGCTTTGAAATATTTCTGTATTTTTAATTATTAGTAATTATTTATATTTTTATTAATATATTCAAATTTATTATTCAAATTTGTTGAAAATAGAAAAAAAAATGTTATAGTATTATTACTTTCATAAAACAAATAGATTCAATACTGGTTCTATCTAAACCTTTTTCATTTTTATCTTGAGAAATATTATTTTTGATAACTTTATTACTATTATCATTAATTGATATATTTTCCTCATCTATATTATTTAATTTTTCTTTATTATTTTCTTCTCGCTTATTGATATTTTTGATTTCCTTGTTATTATTTATATTTTCTAAAGTACTTTCTGATATATCGGAAATAGGGTTAATATTCTCACCATTTATTGAATTTTCATTTTTATTTATAGATAATGAATCACTGATCATATTTATATTATCATTAATATTTCCATTTTTATTATTATTATCATTTATTGAATTATTACTTTGTATTAAATTATCAATTAATTGAATCATATCATCCATTGACTTATCTTTAAGTGATATGGAGCATTTATCTTCCTTAAATGATGGTAACGTATTAGTATTATCATTATCTATGTTGATTACTTTTAATTCTTTTACTTTAGTATTACTTTTATTATTTAAAATATCTTCTTTTAGATTTAAATTATTATCATCATCATCATTATTATTTTTATTATTATTATTATTTTCATTTAAGATATTAGAAGTAATTAATTTTTTTGAAGGGTAATTACTGATATTTGATATACTATTATTTATTTTAGCCTTAATTTCCTTGTTTTTATTCGAAGTAGGAGTTATAATATTATTATTATTTATATTTTCTTTATTTTCTACAAAATTTTTACTTTGCTTTATTTTTTTCCCATCGACTCTTTTTTTTATTAATGAATATATAAATGAATACTTAGCAGATTAGAAGAAATTTTAAGCAATTAAAAAAAAAAAAATTATTAATTTATGAATTATTACCTTATTTTTGGTTTATTATTCATTACATTTTTTGTTGATTTTTTCATACTTTTTTCCAATTCTTTTAAGACTCTATATTCCTTTCTTATTATTCATATTTATACATACATCATAGTATTTTGTATATAGTGTATATTTTTAATTATTAATTTTTTATATATATTAATAATCATCATATATATTTGAATATATAAATAAAAGTTATACCTATAAATCTCTAAATCACTTTTTAATTTTTGTTCTAATATTTCCTGCTTATATTTTTGTATTTTCTTTTCTTTTTCAAGTTGATTTTCTAGTTTTTCGATTTGGGTATTTCTATAACAGAATATAATAAAAAATTTTTAATATAATTAAACATAGTATAAAAAATTACTATTAATATAAGTAACATACGCTGCATTTGAATTATTTTTTTTTGGTATTATAAACCTTGATCTTTTACTTAAGGATGAAAATGTATTACTTTTATTCGATGATGATTGAGATAGATTTTTGGGTATATTAGAAGCCCACGATTGTAATAATGCTTTTGCTGAAAAAAGTTATAAAATAAAAATTAAGAAAAAGAAAAATTCATGATATTAATTGTATAATAATGAAATAGTATAAAGTGTTCCATAATGAATTACCTGCTAAATTACTATCATTATTTTCCATAATAACATTAGCAAATGCTATTGATTCTTGTGAATTTAAATCAAAATTATATTCCATATTTCCTACTTTTTTTTTTTTTTGAAATGAAGAAAAGAAAGTTTTTTAAAGTTAAAAATAATTTTCAGCAGCAATTTTTCAATTTAAATTAAATATATAAATTTAAAATTTTAATTTTTATTTTTGTATTTATTAGAGTTGAACATATAAAAAAAAAATAAAAAGTATTGTATTTTAATGATGATTTTAATAGTTTAATGGATGAATAATAATTACAGTCATTATTAATAATAATATATATATATTTCATTTTTTATAAATACATGAATTCTTTATGATTTTATATTATATAAATATCTTTATAACATATATATATGTAGAATTTACATAAATATATGTAATATACAAATATTAATTCATTTTAATTAAAAATTAAAAAAATAATTACAATTAATTTTAATATATATCTTATTATTAATTAATATTAACATATTTAATTATATAAATTTTTTGTTTTTTTAATTAATACAAATAAAAATAATATATAAAATTTTTTATTAATTTTCTTTTTAATAAAAATAATATTTTCTACTTTTTTTTTTTTCTAAGAAATTAAAGAGTTATATAATAATTAAAGGGAGATAAAAAAAAAAAAAAGGAAAAATAAATAAAAAGATAAAATAATACATTTAAAATATTAAAATTTTCATTTGTATACATTTCAAATATAAATTATTATTTACCATTAATTGTAATAAAGGAATTACTATAAATCAAATATAATCAATAATTATTTATCAATTTTAAAATATACAATTTCTTATTTGATTTACATTTTAATTTTTATTATATTGTATAGATATTTCAGTAATTATTAATCAAGTAAATAAATAAATTCAATATGGTTGATACAAAAAAAGCAGATGAAAAAGTTGATGTAAAAAATAAAAAACAAAAGGAAGAACAAAAAGAAGAAGAATTGGTAATAATAAAATAGTATTTTTTTGTTTAAATGTTTTTCTTTTTTTTCTTTTCTTTTTTTATTAAAAAAAAAAAGAAAGAAAGAATAAAAATGAAGACCTAATAATATAAATAAATAAAAAATAGATATATATAATTATTAAGAAATCCTACATTTAGAATATTTATGAATATATATGTCGAATATTTTTAATATGATATATAGATGTGGATCATACATTACATAATTAAATGAATTAGATTTATACTAAATTTTCAATATTAATAGTTAAATTCTACTAATTAAATATAAATAGATTAATCATTTTTTATTTATTTCCTTTATTATTTTTGATCTGTAAAAAATAATACACAATTACGAAATTTAATTAACTTTTTTGAAAATTTTATTATATATTAATTTTTAAATATAAACATTGTATAATTAAAGTCTGAAGAAGATCAACAACTCAAAAATGAACTTGAAATGTTGGTTGAAAGATTAAAGGTGATTTGAAATTCTATTTAATAGAAAATTTAATAATTTATAAAATCTTAAATATAATATATAGGAATTATATATATTATTTATCAATATTTTGTTTAAGTATTAATATTATCTTAAAAATTTTAAAATTGAAATATTATTATTATTATAATAAATAAGGAACCAGACACTTCCTTATATAAATCTTCTCTTGAAAATTTAAGTTCTTTAATTAGAACTTCCACTAGTTCTATGACTTCTGTTCCAAAACCTTTAAAGTTTTTGAGACCACATTATGAACCTCTTTGTGAACTTTATGAACAATGGAAAGATGGTGAAGAAAAGGTATAATTCAATATTTATTTATTATATATATATGGCATTTTCTTTACTATTTATAGATATTTTAATTAAAATTATTTTTTTTTAAAAATAATTTCATTATATAGCGTCTTCTTGCAGATGTTTTATCTGTTTTATCTATGACTTATGGTGAAGAAGATAAAAGATTAACTTTAAAATATTATGTCTTAGGTAAAAAGGATGCTACTTCTTGGGGTCATGAATATGTTAGGTAATTAATTAATAAAAATATTATTATTTATTAGTAATTTTTTTTACAATAAAATGTGGATATATAATAATTGAAATTATTAAATATAATAATAATTCATTTTTTAATAAAAATATGATTGATAATTTAAAATTTTATATATTAATTTATATTCATATGTATATAAATACATATAAATATATGTTATTAATAACATAATTTTAAAAAATAAATAAGACATTTATCTTCAGAAATTATTCAAGAATATAATGCTAGAATGGAATCTGAAAAAGAAACTTCTGATTTAAAACAATTAGCTCTTGAAATTGTTCCATTCTTTATGAGTCATAATGCTGAAGCTGATGCTTGTGATCTTTTATTAGAAATTGAATCACTCGATGAGTTAGTTAAATATGTTGACAAAAATACTTATGAAAGAGTTTGTCTTTACATTGTTAGGTAAAAACCAAAATTATTTAAACAAAAAAAAAATAAATATTTTTTTTAAAAATAAAAATAATATTTATAATTTAGATTGATACATAAAATTATAAATATATTGGAATAATATGACATTAATAATCATGATTTATTTATTTGAATATTATATAAATAATAGCTGTGTTAACTATGTTACTCCACCAGATGATATTGTTATTTTAAAAACAGCTCACAAAATCTATCGTAAAATGGAAAAATTACCACATGCACTTAACATTGCTATTCGTATGAACGATATTGAATTAATGAAAGAAGATTTTGAAGCTTGTAATGACCCGTAAGTATTTTTCTTTTATAGTATAACAATTTTGCTAATATATCATAATAAAAATAAAACTAATAATTTATTATGTTTAATGTTATATATGAAGAATTGAAAAGAAACAATTAGCCTACTTATTAGCTCGTCAACAAATCAATATTGAATCTGAAGATGATGATTTAAATGAAATTTTAAATAACACAAAGCTTACTGAAAATTTCATTGCTTTAGCACGTGATTTAGATGTTATGGAACCAAGAACTCCAGAAGATATTTATAAGAGTCACCTTGAAAATATTCGTAAGTTTTATTTAATGCTTTTTTTTTTTTTTTTTTTTTTTTGATTTTTTTTTATTTCTTTTGAAAAATTTAATAATAACATTTTTTAAATATACATATTAAACAAACATATAAATATATATATATATTTTAATAAAAAACATCTTTAATAGGTAAGGATTACAGAGGTGGTAATGTTGATTCTGCTAAACAAAACTTGGCTTCTACTTTTGTTAATGCATTTGTTAATGCCGGTTTTGGAAATGATAAACTTATGGTTGATAAAGATGAAAGCAGTTCATGGATTTACAAAAACAAAGATAATGGTAAATTTTTATCAAAATAGTAATAACAACAACAAATCAACAACAATAACAATAACAACAATAAATAAATCAATAAATAAAACAATAAATAAATCAATAAATCAATAAATCAATAAATAAATAACAATAAAATTTGTATATTTTTTTTTTTAAAAAATAATATAATCTATAAATTTAAATAGGTATGACTAGTGCTGCTGCCTCATTAGGTGCTATTTTCTTATGGAATGTTGAATTAGGTTTAACTGAAATTGATAAATATTTATATATTGAAGATGACAATATCAAGGTAAATATTTATATTTATTATTATTTATAATTATATTTATATATAGTTACTTTCATGATATACTTATTATTATATATATATATATTTAAAATAATATAAATATATAAACAAAAATAGGCTGGTGCATTACTTGGTATTGGTATTGTTTGTTCAGGAATTCGTAACGAATCAGATCCAGCCTTAGCTTTATTAAGTGAATATATTGAAAGTGACAAGGCTCAATTAAGAATTGCTGCTATTCTTGGGTAAATTTTTTTTTTATATATTAATTTATATATATTTTATGGAAATTAATATGATTAATATAATATTTTTTTTTTTTTTTAGTTTGGGTATTGCTTATGCTGGTTCTGGTAGAGAAGATGTAAAGGAATTATTAACACCAATTGTTTCTGATACCAAATTATCAATGGAACTTTCTTCATATGCTGCTTTATCTTTAGGTTTAATATTTGCTGGTACTTGTAACAGTGATATTTCTGGTGATATTTTACAAGTTATTATGGAAAGAGAAGATAAAGATTTGAAGGATACATTTGCTCGTTTTATGGGTGTTGGTTTTGGTCTTCTTTATTTAGGTATGTTATAATATTATTTAATTAATTTGTTTTTATTTTTCAATATTATTGTTTTATATATACATATATGAATATATATATATATAATAATACATATATATATATATCATAATACATATTATATTTTCCAAAAAATTAAATTAAATAAAATAAAATATAATGTAATATAATATAATATAATGTAATATAATAGGTAAACAAGAAGCTTGTGATGTTGCTCTTGAAACATTAAAGGTTGTTGAACATCCAATTAGTAAAGAATTTAGTGTTTTAGTTGAAACTTGTGCATACGCTGGTACTGGAAATGTATTAAAGATTCAACAAATGCTTCATATGCTTAATGATCATCTTGACCCAGAAAAAGAAGATGATAAATTCCAAGCTTATGCTGTTATTGCTGTTGCAATGATTGCTATGGGTGAAGATATTGGTTCTGAAATGTCATTAAGAACTTTCAATCACTTGGTATAGTATTATTTAATAGGATTACTTTCTTTTAATGAATATATCTATTATATAAATGAATTTAAAAAAGCTAATAAAAAAAAAATATATATATATATATATATATCTTATTAATATATAATTAATTATATTTGATATTTGATAGATGCATTATGGTGAATTAGTAATTCGTCGTGCTGTTCCATTAGCTATTGGTCTTGTTTGTGCCTCAAATCCAGAAGTTAACGTTTTAGATATTCTTAGTAAATATTCTCACGATAATGATCAAGAAGTTTCCTTAAATGCTATATTTGCCATGGGTTTAGTTGGTGCTGGTACTAATAATGCTAGATTAGCCCAAATGCTAAGGCAATTAGCTGCTTACTACCATAAAGATCCAAATAACTTATTTATGGTTAGAATTGCTCAAGGTTTACTTCATATGGGTAAAGGTACTTTAACTATTAATCCATACCATTCAGATAGAACTATTTTATCACCGGTCGCTATTTCTGGTTTATTTACTGTATTAATCGCTTGTACTGATATTAAGAATAGTAAGTTGAAAATATAAAAAAAAAAAAAATAATAATAGTTATATAATAAATATTATAAATATTATAAATATTATAAATAAAATATTTATATAGAATTTTATATTTTAATGTAAAATTAATGATATAATTTATTTCTAAAATATATAATAATATTATTAAATTAATAATTAATTTTATTTATATTATATATATTTATAATTATTTTAATATTCATATTTATATATATATTTTTATTTATTTATAGTAATATTGAGTAAATCTCACTACATATTATACTATTTAATTTGTGCTATGTATCCAAGATTCTTAATTACTTTGGATGAAGACTTAAACAACCTTTCTGTTTCAGTTCGTGTTGGTCAAGCTGTTGACGTTGTTGGTCAAGCAGGTAGACCAAAAACTATTACTGGTTTCCAAACTCATACTACTCCAGTTCTTTTAGGTTATAATGAACGTGCTGAATTAGCTACTGAAGAATATTTACCATTAACTCCAGTACTTGAAGGATTTGTTATTTTAAAGAAGTAAGTTTAATGATACATATATAACCATTAATAAAATAAAGTAAAAAAAAAAATAACTTTTTTTAACTTTTTTAATTTTTGATTTAATTAATTATATATATATATATAAATATATATATTTTTTATTATTATTATTATTAATGAAATAATAGGAATCCAGAATATGTAGTTGAAGATATGGAAATAACTCGTTAATTACAATTATAATGTAATTTTTATATGTAATAAATGACTAAATAATAACAATTTTTTTTAAAAAACAAAAAGAAAAATTGACGTTAATATTATAAAAAAAAAAAAAAAAAAACTTAATAATGCAAATATAATAATGATAATAATAATAAAATAACAAAAAAAAAATAAATTTTTTATTATTATTAATTTCTTTCTATATATATATTTCAATTAATAAAATAACTAAATTACATATATATTAAAAAAAACAATATAAATAAAAAAACAAAAATAAGAAAAAAAAAAAAAAAACAATAAAAAATTAATTATATATAAAAAAACTAATAATAAAAAAAAATAAAAATAAATAAATTAATAAATAAAAATAAAATAATTAACAATGATATTAAAATTAAAAAAAAAAAAAAAAATTAAACATTTTTTTTTATAAAAAAATATAAAAAAATAATTAAATAATAAATAATATTAATAATAATAATAATAATAATAAATAATAAATAAATAAATAATAAACAATAAACAATAAATAATGAATAATAAATAATAATAATTAAAAATAAAAAAATAAAAAATTGATAAAAAAAAAAAAGATAATAATAAATATATTAATAATTTTATTATTATGGAATAAATATTTAATTATTACAATTATAATAATATATATATAAAGAAAATTTAAAAAAAAAAAAAAAGTATAATTCTTAGTTATAAAAGATAGTAAAAAAAAAAAGTCTTTTTCAAAATTATAAAGATGAATTATTAATAATGTTTTTATTTATTTATTTATTTATTATTAATTATTATTATTATTAATTATTAATTATTAAAGAAGGGCATTTAATATAATTTTTAATCCAAGAGCATTTCGAATATAGATAGAACTTTTTTTTTTTGTATATAACTTCTATCATGTCATATTTTTAATTAAAACAAAAATTTTGAATTATTTTATTTGTGACTAATACCAAGTCAAATCTTGTTTTTATTTTATATTATATATATATTAATTTATATTAATTTTATAATTATTATTATGTATATAAAGAAGATTTATATGGTATATGCATGTTAATTTTAAGTTTAAGTTTTTTATTATGTAAATATAAATTAAAATCAAATAACTTTTTTTTTTTTTTTTTTTTTTTTATAATTATATAAAATTAAAAGAAAATAATATGATAATGATATTTTAAATATAATATAAAATAAAAAAGTATTTCTTTTTCTTTTTTATTATATCTTTTCTTATTCTGTGTGTTTATTTAATTATAATATTAATTAATAACGCCTTTAATAAATGACGCCTTTAATAAATATTGATATGATATAATTAATTTTTGTTCAAAACAGAGAATTTAAAGTATTTTAAATATTTTTATTTTATTTTTGATAATTTAAGCATTAATATATATTAAAGCTTTTTTTTTCTTTCATTTTTTAAAGTTTTTTTTTTTTATTTTTTATTTTTTTTTTTTTTGAGGATATTTATAAGTTAAAAAAATTTTATATACAATAATTTAATGTAATGAAATTATATTCTCTAAATTATAAAATATATATAAAGATTCTTTTTTTTTTTAAATAATCTTATCATTTTATAATAAAAAGTCATATATGTGTATAAAACCAACAGATTATTCTTTTATATATATTGTTAAATATAAAAATTGTAAATTGAATAGTGAAATAATTTTAATAGTAATTGTTAGTGTAATTTATTTACGTTTTTTTAATTTAATAAATAATTAATGATATTAATTTATTATAGTAATTATTAATAAAAACAAAAACAAAATATATATATATATATATTTTGATTTATTATAATATAAAATAATAATAATAAAAAAAATATAAAAAAATAAAAATATAAATAATAATTATTAATATAAATTAAAATTTGCCATTATTAATAATTTTTGTATTTATTAAAATTTATTATTTTAATATTAAAATTTTCAATTGTTCTTTTTTTTTTTTTTATTTTTTTTTATTTTATTGTTTTTAAATTTAAATTATTAAATATAATAATAATAAATATACATTAAAAAAAAATTTTTTTTTTAAAATTATTATTATTTATTATTGTTTTTTTTTTTTTTTTTTTTACATATTTTCTTTTCCCTAATTTCTATGTCTATTTTTTATTATTATTATTATTGACTCAATATAATAATATGTAAATATATTTTATTAAATAATATATATATTTTTCAATTTAAAAACTTAATAAAGCAATTTAACATAACTGTAATAAAGTTCATTATAAAAATACAATAAATATATATCATTTTTTTTTATTTCCTAAAGTAAAAGTAAATGAAAATATTCAGAAAGATTTAAATTATTATTATAATATATATGTATATATATTTGATAAATGTTAAAACGTAATTAAATATACAAAATACAGTAATAAATATATATTAGAAAAAAATTAGAAATATAAACAATAAGAACTTAATTATATTTATTAAATAATTAATATAAGAAAGTATATTTGACACGAAGAAAAATAATATTTAAAAATGAAATTAAGCTTCATAATAAAAAAATAATAATATATTATTAATTCTAATATAACAAAGAAGAGTAAACAATTTTTAATTTGAAGATATATTGCATATATATATAAAATCTTTTATATTTTATATATAAATATTATACACAAAAATATAATATCATATATATATGTATAACATATTTATTTTTTTATTATTTTATTATAAAATAACATTTTATAATAATAAATAAGAACAATAGAAATAAGAACAATAGTGATATAATAATAAAAAAATAATTATAATTATAAAAATAACAGTAATAGTAATAATTACAATGGTAATAATATAATAATAATAATAATAATAATTATAAAAATAACAGTAATAGTAATAATAATAATAATAAAATAATAATAATAATTATAATATTATTAAAAACAATAACAATTGCATATACTAACAACGACAAAAAAACTATAATAATAATAATGATAATAATGATAATTCAACATAAAAATTTTAAAGAAAAAAATAAAATAAAACTAAATATTTTGGGAATAAAATTATATATTTATAAACCTGGAATATATTAGCTTATTATAGAAACTTTTAAGATATTAAATAATATTAACTTGCTTTAATAATAATAATATTTTTATTATTTATTATTTATTTTTTATTTTTTATTTTTTTTTAATTATAATTTTATTATATTTTATGTATATAGACTCTTTTTAGACTTATTTTTTGTAATTTTACATATACTTTTTTAACAAAAAATATTAACAAATTAAATAACCAACTAATAATTTATTTTATTTTTTATCAATATTTTTTTATAAATATTTAATATTAAATATTTAAAAAAACTTCGTTCTTTTTTGCTATCACCGACCAATAGAAGAGAGTAGTTTATAAAAACAATTATTCGATAAATATATAACAAAATCTATACATATATCTTATATTTACAATATCGAATTAAAATATTATAATAAGACATAAATAATAATAATAATAATAATAATAATAATAATAATAATAATAATAATAATAATATTTACATAAACATTATCAATATTTATACAAATCCAATATTATTTGATAAATCTTAATAATTTCGCAATAACGGATTCAAAAAAATATTTACCATATAAATATATACCTTTAATGGATTCAGACGCTGCTGAAAAAGTATCAAATACTTCTGAAAAAGAGGAAAAAAAAGAAGTAGTTGAAGGTATTCATACATTGCTTAATAACATATTTGTTTTTGTGTTAAAAAGAAAAAGAAGAATAAAGGAAGATTTTTATTTTAAGAAATAAATAAATAGGAATAAAAAAATGTCTTTTTCTTTTTCATACTTAAATATTTATATATTTTGTTTTTTATTATATTTTATTATTATTATTATTATTATAGAATACTTTATAAAATAAATATAAATTTTGCTTTAATATTTTTAATTAAATATTATAATCAAAAAAAAAAAAAAAAAAAAAAAAAAAAAAAGAAAAAAAGAATTATTACGTTATTATTATTATTTATTAATAAAATTTTTATTGTATGATATTAACTTAAATATATATTTTGTATTTAATATAATTAATATTTAAATGATATATATATACAAAGATAAAAATGAAGCAGCGGAAGAAGTAAATAAAGAAGGTGATGAAAATAAAGATAATTCTTCTTCTCATGGAGTAATTATTAATGAAGATGTACCAAGTGATAAAGTAAATTTACGTCTTCTTAGAGTTAATGGTAATAAATCTGATATTTTAGTTAATGCCTCAGATACAATAGCTACTGTTAAACAACAAATATTGGAATCATGGCCAAAAGGTAAAAATAAAATATAAAAAATATTTTAATTAAAGATTATGCTTTATTTTTTTCATTTCATTATTTTTAAATATATTTTTAAAAATATTTATATTTTATATATATATATATATATTTTATAATAATTTATTTATTTATTAATTATTATTATTATTATTATTATTATTATTATTATTATTATTAATTTGTTTTAATTTTTTTTTCTTATATATTATTATTTTTATTATATTATAATATATTTAATTTCACCTTAAAATCAAAAAGAATGGTCAGATGAAGTGCCAACCACAATAGAAAATATAAAATTATTACATTATGGAAAATATTTGGAAGATAATACAACATTAGAAAGTAAAAATATATTTTAATCATAAAATTATTATATTTATAAAAATAAACAATTCATAATAATACAATAAAATTATAAATTATTAATGGTAATATTTTCAAAAAAAAAAAATATTAAAAATTATAATAATTATTAGCAAATAAAATTCCAGAAGGACAAACTACTATTGTTCACATAATAATCAAATTTACAAAGAAAGAATTAGGTAGTTTATAATATTAATTTATATAATTTCTTATTATAATATATTATAAATGTTATATATAAAAAAAGTATAAATATAATAATTATAAAATATTTTTTATTGATTTACATAATTGTATTATTTTTTATATTATTTATTATTTTAAAAATATAATAGCAGAAAAAGACAAAGAAGAAGAAAACGGTAGTGGATCATCTTCATGCTGTTGTATCATTTCATAAAAAGAAAAATTATTACTTATCTTTTCAAAATTTAAATTATTATTATTTTTTATTTTTATTATTATTTATTATCAAAAATTAAATTAATTATAAAGAAAAAGTAGAAAACTATACTACAAACATAACAATATTTTTATTAATACTTCACAAATAAATAAATTTAATAAATAAAAATAAATATAAATATATAAATTTAAAATTAATAAAAAAAAACTAAAAAATAAAGTAAAATAAAATAAAATAAAATAAAAATAAAAATAAAATAAAAATAAAAATAAAATATAAACACTATAATATAACAATATATGACAGAAAGGAGAAAAAAAGAAAAAAGAAAAAAGAAAAAAGAAAAAAGAAAAAGGAAAAAATAAAAAATAAAAAATAAAAAATAAAAAAATAAAAAATAAAATAAAATAAAATAAAACAAAACAAAATAAAATAAAAATATATAATGAAAAAGTTAAATAAATAATACAAAAAAAATATAAAAAAATAAATTATAAAAATCAATAATAGAGTAAAAAATCAAAAATATTATTATAATAATAAAAAGATAAAAGCATGCAATAAAAAACATTTAATAATTAAAATAATAATAAATAAGTATAAATAAGATAGAAATTATTAAATGTTAAATATAAAATAAAGATATTTGAATTATCTAAAAGAAAATATATATATTTAAAATATATATATTATTAATTGAACAGCAGATTTTTTGTTATATATAACATTAATGCTTAATTTTAAATCATTTGTATAACATTATATTATAATCCAAATAATAGTTTTATAATTGTATTTACAATAACTGCATTTAAAATAATATTTTTTCTTTTTAAAATATTTAATAAAATAAAGCTTAAAAAATAAAAAAGTTAAAAAAAAGGAAAAAAAAAAAATATTGAAAGAGCATAACCTAAACATAAATTCTTTTATATAAATTTAATTTTTATTTTATTTTATTTTATTTTTATTTTATTTTATTTTTATTTTATTTTATTTTATTTTATTTTATTTTATTTTATTTTATTAAATAATTGAACAGATCATTCTGTAATTCAATTTTTAGTATTTTAATAATATATTTTAATTATTTTTTTTTTTTAGTTTTTTTTTTTATTTCAATTTGGTAAATATATCTATTACTTTTTTTCATTTTTTTTTTTTTTTGTGATAAGACAATAAAAGTAGAAAAAAAAAAAAAAAAAAAGAAAGATACAAAAAAAAAAGCTTTAAAAATATCTATATATATTTAATATAAGATATTGTCATACTTTTAGTATTGATCAATAATTTAATTAACTGTTGAAATTTTCTTTTTTTTATATTTAGTATTGATCAATAATTTAATTAACTGTTGAAATTTTCTTTTTTTTATATAATGTAAAATTAATTAATTATAATTAAAATTTAAGTTTTTTATATAATGATAATATATTGGTTTTTTTTCTTAATTAAAAATTTTTTTTCATTAAACGTTAATGTTACATTTTTAATCTAACAAAATTTCTTCTTTATCCTATAATTATTAATATAAAATATAAAAGAATTATAAGATTTATTCATTTTGAAGTAATTTAAAGGTATATTAATATTAAATATAGTAAAATAACAGTAATAATATAGATATAAAATAATAATAAATATAATATATATTTATATTAACTAAAATTTGTTTTGTATTTATTAAATTTTTTTTTTTCTATTAAAAGAAAAAGCTTTAATTATTATTATTTTTTTTTAATGATATAAAAAAATCAATATATCTTAGTTGAATATTTATATACAGGAATAATAAACAAGAATGTAATATTTATATATATATCTATATATTTATTATGAATATTTTTTTAATATATACTAATTTATTACATAATGCTTTTAATTTTTTTTTTTTTTTATGTGAAATATTTCTTAAATAAATTATAGAATTTCTTTCAATGGAATAATTTAATCAGTAAAATTCATATTCAATTAAAATTATTATCGAAACAAATATTATTTCAAGAATTTAATAAATCATTCTTTTTAATATATATTTTATAAATTTTAATTGTACAAATATTCATTTCAATTATAAGTTTAATTTCAAATAATAATAGATAATTATTTAGAAAAAGCATTGAATCAATTTTTGATTTTCAAACAATAATATAAAAATTATTATTGTATAATTAATTATATTGTCAATTTTCTATATTGATAGTTTTTGAATTAAAAATAAAAATTAAATTATATATAAAATTAAATAAAATAGTATAATACAAATAATAGAAAATTGAATATAAAATATCTTTATATATACATAATAATAAAATATAAAAATGAATTGGAAAAGTCAAATTATAAGTGGTAATTTTTTTTTTTTTTTTCAATATATATATAAATATATATATAAAATGAATGATTAAAATATAATTTAATATTATTAATTTATTTATATTATTATTTTTTTAAAACATAAATTAATTCTTAATTAGATTTAATTGATTTAAGGAATATTGATGATAATAAAGATGATAGTACATCAAAAAGTAAAAATAATAACTATTTAATTAAAAAATTATATATATATGAAATAATAATTTCATTTTTTATAATAAAGTATTTATATATGAAAGTATTTTATAATATAGATATCATATTAATATATTAATATATATATATTAATATATATATTTAGATACTTCATTGAGTAAAAAACCTGCCCCAAGAAACCAAAGGTGGAAATCTTCATTAATAAATAAAATTAAAGAAGATTTATTAAATAATGATACAGGAAAATTTGAAAATATTTTAAAAAAAGTTAATGATAATAAAAGAAAACAAGATGAAAAGAACAAAAAGTTAAGAAGAGAAACTATTATTATTGATGATGATATTAATAAAAAAATTAAAGATGATGTTATTGTAATAGATAGTGATGATTCTATAATAAAGAATAAAAAAATTATTAAACCAAATGATAAAAATAAAGATATAAATAAAAATAATAGTAATAATAGCAATATAATTGATGACAATGTTATTATCATGGATCAATCAGTCAATAATAAAAAGAGGAAACGTTTATCAAAATCTAAAAAACAAATTGAAATTGTCGATAAAGAAAATGATAATAAAAATACTACAACGAAGAGAAAAAGACGAACAAAAAAAGAAATAGAAAAAAGTAAACAAGAAAAGGAAAAAGAAAAAGAAAAAGAAAAGGAAATTCGACCAGTTAAACCAAAAATTAAATATCCAGCTTTATCAGAAAGTAATTATATTACATTACATATATATATTATTAAGAAGAATAATTATATATAAATGAAAATAATAATATAGATATTTATAAAATGATATAATTAAATGCTATACACTATTATATATTATTAATAATATCATTTATATATATATATATAATATTATTATATTATTTATATTATTTATTTATTTATATATTTTTTATATAATACTAATATTATTAAATTTATTTTTCAAAAATTAAAAAAAAAAAAAAATTAAAAAAAGTGAAAAATTTAGATGAAAAATTTGAATTAACTTATATTATAAGGCCAAATTCTAAAAGAGAACATGCAGAAAATGATGATTCTGTTTGCATTTGGGATTGTGCATTTGAACCAACAATTGAAGGACAAAATGGTAAAATTTAAAAATATATATATTGATATAGTTCATTATTATTTTAAATACTAATTTACTTGTATTAATTTTTTATTTTGTTTCATATTAATTATATATATTTCTTAGCTTCACATATAGTAGCTACATGTGGTGCTAATACAGTATCTATGATAGAATGTCATACAGGAAAAGTTATTGCAAAGTATACTAATTTAATAGAGGTTGAAAATTATTATTCATTAGATTGGACTATAATTAAAGTTAATTCAGAGGATCAAAGTCAAAAAAATAATAAAAATAATAAAAATAATAAAAAAACTAAAAAGGAAGAAGAAGAAGATAAAATTATAGATCAAAGTAATAATAGTAATAATAATAATAATAATAATCAATATTGTTCAATTTTAGCAGCAGGTGGACAATTAGGTGAAATTATATTTTTAAATCGAATGCAAGGTGAATGTTTTAGATATGCAGAGCCAAAAGTTTCTAAACCAAAACCTATAACCCAATTACGTTTTTCTAGAGATAATCCAAAATGGCTTTTTGGTATTTTATATTATTAATTTATAATATTTATTTTTTATTTTTTTATTTTTTTATTTAATATATTAATCTATTTTTTTTATTTTTTTTTTTTTTTTTTTTTTTTGTTTGTATTTTATTATTATTATTGTTTTTAATATAATTTGTCAATAATGATGGTTATTGATTATAATAAATATTATTATATTAATATTCAATATTATGGTTATTTGAATGACAAAATAATAATAATAATAATAATAATAATAATAATAATAAAAGCTGGATCTGAAGATAAATTTATTTATTTATATGATATTGGTGAATTAAATGATACAGAACAAGATTCAGCAACGTAAGTTTCCAAACAAATATATATATATTTAATAAACCCTATTATTATTTTTATTTTATGTATATAAATATAAAAATTAATATATATTTCTATATATATAATACTCTAATATATACTATAAAAATAAAATAAAACAATAAACCAAAAGTAATTTAGCTAAATTTATTGGATTAAAGAAAGATCCTACAGCAATTAATATAAGCAAAAATAATTTAATTGTTGGATGTTCAGATGGAACTATTGCTATTTATAATTTATCAAATATACCATCTGTAGAAGAAGCAAAAAAATCTTCCCATCCTCTAAATATATCTATTCATCAAAAATTTACATCACTTCATAACACTTACATAGATGATATTATACCATTTTCACCTCAATATCATCAAGATAAAAATCAATCTTCATCAGATTCATTAATGAATTTATTTTGTATGTTATCATATTAAATTATAATTATAATAATAATAATAATAATAATAATAATAATAATAATAATAATAATAATAATAATAATAATAATAATAATAATAATAATAATAATAATAATAATAATATATGAAAATTTAAATATATAAACATATAATATATAGTTACTAGAGGAGCCAAAGATCATATTGCTTTATGGTCTCTAAATAATCTTAATAATAATCTTAATAATGATACTTCAAAGAAAAAATCAAAATCTAAAAAAAGTACAGAGAATTCCATTGAAGAATTAAAACCGATAGAAATATCAAAATTAAAATGGTCACATTATGTAGAATGTGTGAGAATGTCATTAGTTAATGACGAAGGTATTTATAAATATATAGATAAATATGATATAGATAATAAATATTTAACTTTTAATTAAATTAAATATTAAAAATTATAACATATTTTTATATTAAATAATATTAATAATAATAATAGATGAAACTCTTTTATTAACAGGCTCAGGAGCTGGAGATATAAATATATATAAACTTCAAGAAAATAAAACATTAGAACTTATTAGTGTAAATATGATATATTATATATTTACATATTTATAAATATATATTTTTTATTTTTATTACATTATTTTATTAAATAATATACTTTTTCTTTTATTATAATTATTATAATTTTTTTATTAATAGACTTTTAAACATGAACAATCCGGTGAAGCCATACATAAAGTAGTATTAAGTAAAGATAAAAAATATTTAATTGGTGTAAATGAAATCAACTTAGCGTTTATTTGGAAATTAAAATAATAATAATTACCAAATTGAATAATAATATTTAATTGTTCATTGATTCATAAAACTTATTTATTTAAATAATTTATATTCTATTATAATTTTAAGATTTAGTATTAATTTATTTTACTGATTTATCCATTAAATTATATTTTTGTTTTATTTTATAACTATTAAAATTAATAGAATAAAACAAATAAATAAATGGATAAAAATAATAAACTATCAAATAAATCAATTTATTTATTATTTCGAAGTTTTTATGAATATATTTTTTTTCCTTATGTATTTCATAATCTATTATTTTAATTTAAAAAAAAGAGAAAGTATTGTAATATATAAATTTCCATTAATTAAAATATAAATAATTAAATTTTTTTAAAAAAAAAAAAAAAAAAAAAAAAAATTAAATGATTATATTATACTATTATCATTTAATATAAGAAATACCTAATTATAAATAAAAGTCTTCATATTTAATTTTAAAAAATATAATTCAATATATCTAATGTTAATATTTAAATGAATATTTAATATTAATAAGTTAAAAAAAACTACAAAAAATTATAATATTAAAATGGTTTTTATTATATATGTATATATTTGCTTTATAATATTAATAACAATTATATATAACAGAGTTGTGTATATGTAACTATCATGAATATTATATATAATGTTAAATATAAAAAAGAGAAATATATAATGTAATAAAAATATATAAATATCTCGAGGAGATAATATATAGAAAGTTAATATATTTTGATGTTAACCAAATAAATCAACCAAATAAATATATATTCAAGAATCTCAAAAATCACTCGATCGAAGATTTAAATTAATTAACACACACACACACACACATATATATATATATATATATATATATATATTCAAATGTTAAATAAACTACATTAACATAATGAATAAGTTTTAATATAAATCTTTTAGCATATATTAAGAATATTATATAATTACAATTATTATTATTCCTTATTCATTATTCATTATTCATTATGGATATAATTATATTAATAATAATTAATTAAAAAATGTGCAATATATATATATGTATCGGAAAGAAAAAAGGATTTTTTTATTATAAATATTTTATTATAGTTTATTTAAATACTTTTAATTTGTTTCATTTACTTTTTTTTTTTTTTTTTTTATATATATATATTGCATTATATTTTATTATATTTCTATTATTATTACTTTATTTTGTATTATTTTATTTTAATTTTAATTTTTTTTAATTTTAATTTTATTTTATTTTTATTTTATTTTATTTTATTTTTATTTATTTATTTTATTGTATATTTTATTTTATATATAAATTTATATATCTTTATCTTTTTTCTCTGTCTCTTGCGGTGTTATTTTTGTATCAGGTGATACCTCTGATTCACTTAATGATATTTTTTTCTTATTATTAATATTATTATTATTATTGCTATTATTATTAGTATTAGTACTAGTATTATTATTATTATTATTGTTATTATTATTACTAGTAGAAATTGTATTTGTAGAATTAGAATTATTTTTTGTTTCGTCTTTTTCAACAACTAATGGTATATATCTTCTTGTGTAGGCATTATACATAGATCCAAAAAATAATGCAATGATTGTACATGAATATGTAATAACATTATATGGCATACTAAAATCAGGTGCTGGTAATATAATAACCATTGGTTCAGTATAGATTCTTATATAATCTTGTCTTTTTTTTTTCAATAAGATTGATAAAATTATTATAATATTATTATTAATCATTTTAATTGGATTTGTTATATATATTTTAATATTTTATTTTTTTATAATTTTAATAACTATTAAAATTAAAAAAAAAAAAAAAAAAAAAGAAGCTTACTCTGGATAAAGATAGCCATTACTTAATGAAACATTATGAACAGTAACTACAGCAGAACTTAATAATTAATGAAATAATTTAAAAAAGAAAAAAAAAATTTAAAATATTAATAACATAATATAAAATCATATAACATAATTTGATATTTATTTTAAGGTGAAAAAAAGAGAATAGATTATAATATAAATAAATTCTTTACCCAACATCAAAACCACGAGCACAATCTGGTGGATAATCAGCATATAATAAATATTGTTTAACGAAGTCAAATTGAATTGATGTTGTAGAATCTTTTGGTATAATCATTTTCATTTCTAAAATTGTTGGATTAAGATGTTCAATTGCTGGTTCATGATAAAATTCTGAAATATATTCTATTATAATAATAATTATCATTATTATTATTATTATTATTATTATTATTATTATTATTATTATTATTATTATTATTATTATTATTATTATTATTATTATTATTATTCAATAATCTAAATATGATATAAATTAGAATATAAACTCTTACCATCATTATTATAATCTTTAATTTTATTATTATCTATTTTGAAACTATTCATATAAATATTAAAGTACCATGGTATTATATCAAAATAAGTAATAGATAAATCTTTATCTAAATTGTTATTTTTAAAAGTAATAACAAAACCACCATATTCTTCAGCATAACCTGTTTGAGAACGATGAACTTCTAATCCAATATTATCTTGTATTGGTTTAATTTTATTTTCATCAACAATATCTACACCTAAATTTGAATTTTCATATTCCTTAGCTAATTTTTTTTATATTAATATTATTAATATTATAAAATATATCAATATAAATATTATTAAAATATTAGTATGAATTATTTTTTTTTTTTTTATTCTAAACATATTTATGATTTATTAAAGTTATAGATAAATTTTAATTATTATTATTATTATTATTATTATTTACTTAATAAATCATAAACAGCATATTTTTTATTTTTTGATATATTTTCAAATCTAGTTGGATTTCTAATTAATCTGAAATAATTGCTTTCATTATCATTATCCATTAATTCAATTTTTACTTTACTGTTGGTAGATACTGGACAATAATTATTGAACTTTCTTCCAAATAAACTTTCAAATGACCAACCTTGGTTTAAATAATTTATTCAAATTAAAATATATTATCAGAAAAAAAATATTATTAGCTTTTTTTTTTTTTATTTTATTTTTTTTTTTATTTTTATAATATATTTTTATTTTTTTTAATAATAATTTGATAGAAAAAATTTTTATTAATAATAAATAATAACTTACTTTTTGTTTTTCCAATTCTTTTATTATCAAAAACAGTTGATATAATTTGGGTTAATTGAAGTTGTTTTTGCTTACATTCAGAATCCTATTAGTAATTAATATCATTATTAATAATTGTTTCTTTTAATATAAAGAAAAAAAAATATTAATAGTCAATAAATTTATTATTTACAAGGCAAACTGGTATTAAATGGGCCATCATTGAATAATAGTTAGTATCAAATAATTTATAATTATTTAATAATCCTGCAATACCCATCTTTTTATTATTATCATTATTTGATAGTTTTTTTTTTTTTTTTTTTTTTTTTTGTATATAATTGAATAAAAATATTTTTTTTTAAAAAAAAAAGTTAATAATATTATTCAAAAAAAAAAAAAAAATGTATATATAGAAATATATATATATATATACTTCTATTATTATATTTATCTATATATAATTTTACCAACCTTTGATTGACAAGGTAATAATTTAATCCATGGTGTTAAATTTTCAGTACAAACACCTTCATGTGACAAAGAACCATAGCGTAATTCAATTTTTTCTAATATAATAAAATATTAAAAAAAGTTATTTTTTTTTTATATTTACAAATAATAATAATATTAATATATAATATAATAATATAGTTTATTCAAATATATAAGTAAAAATAAATAATATTTTATATCAACCTTCTGGATTGTAATTTCCATTTGGTTTAAAAGAATATATAGGTATTGCTGATTTTGATCTATCAATGTAATTTACAGAAGCACAAAAGACACCAGATAAAGCATTAGCTAAACCAGCCCAATTTTCATTTGTACTTTTAATTTTTTTTTAAAAAAAAATAAATAAATAAATAATATTAATTTACATCAAATTTATTAATAATAAAGAAAAATATATAATATATAATTATATTTTGTTTATAAGCAATAATATAAAAAAACTATCATTTTTTATTTATTACTTGTAATTTGCATCAAAATAAGCATAAAATTCAACACCTGCTGGTGCTGGTAAAGTATTTAAACCCCATTGATAATCATTCCAACTTCCTCTTGTAAATGTTATATGAAATTCCTTAACATGATATTTATCAACAATCTGACCAATAGTTCTTGGGAATAATTGATAATAGGCTATTGTTAAATATCATAAAATTTTTTTTTTTCAATTAAATTTTAAAGATATAAATTCTTTTAGTTATTATTATCACCATTATTATTATAAATGATTTTATTTAATTATTGCACAAATCTTATAAAAAATATTCAAATTTTTTAATTTTTAATAATATATGTTCTTTTCTCTCTCTCTTTTTTTTTTTTTATCTCTTTTTATATATATAAAAAAAAAATAAACAATTAAATAAAAACTAACATGTAATTTCATCATTGTTTTTTAAATCCATAGTTTGTGTAAAATTAAATACTGTCAATACTTCTGATTCAGATAAGTTTTTCATTGTTAATTCTTCTGAAAAAGTATCTGAATATACTTTTTTTCCTTGACATATATTTATTAATGAAATATTAATTATTAATATAATTAATAAATATGTGTTGTAAAAAGATTTCCTTAACATTTTTGAATATACTGTATATCCTAACTGTAAAGTATAAATATAATTTATTATGTATTAAATAATAATAATAATAATAATAATAATATTATTATTATTATTATATAAATAATATTAATAAAAATTATATTTTTTGTTGAATAATAAATTTAAATAGAATAGATAATTAAATATAAGATTTCTTATACATCAATTAAATTTTTTACTTTAAACAAAATGATAAACATTACCTAAAATCTTTTAATTCTCTTGATTTTTCTAATTTTTCTTCTTTTTTATTTTATTATGTTATTTTATTTTTATTTATTTATTTTTTTTTTTTTTTTTTTTTTTAATAATAATTATAATAATGTTGTTTGTATAAATATGTTTGTTAGGACTACACTTCTATTATACTTATTTAAGAAAAAAACAATAAATATATATAAATAATCTAATTTTTTTATTATATTTACTTTTAAAAAATAATTAATTTTTCATATTATATTTATTTTCTTAAATATATTTCTATTTTTTCATAAATAATAATTGTTTATATATATTATCTCATTCAAATCAAATGTAACTCCAAAATTATTTATTTATTTATTTTATTTATTTTTTAATGTTAAGAGTTTATTACTTAATTGATGTTAAATCTATAATTTAATTTATATTAAAATCTATATATTATTACTAATTCAATACAATTTCAATTTACAATATAATATATATTAATATATAATAAAATATTTATATATATATATATATATATAATAAATTTTTTTAATAATTCATTTATTAAATATATTAATATTTATATATATTAAACCTTTTAAATCAATAATGAAGTATTAATAAAAGAGAGAAAAAAATAATTATAAATATTCAAAGTGAATAACATTTATTATAAAAATTAAATAATAATAATAATAATATTATTATTATTCATTAATAATAACAATTCATAACTTTTGTTAGATTTTATATTATATTATTTTTATTTTTATTTAAATTTTTTTGTTTTATTTTTTATTATTAATTCCTAATTATATTTACTTTTTTTTCTTTAATTTATTATAATTATATTAATTTATTATATTATTTTATTTAATTATTATAATATTAAATTATTTTGACTATTATTTTACTTTTATTTATTATTATTTATTATTGTTATTGTTATTGTTGTTTTGTTTTTGTATTTTTATTTATTTATTTTATTTTATTTTATTTTATTTTATTTTATTTTATTTATTTATTTATTTATTTATTTATTTTTTAATTTTTTATTTATTTATTATTTTTTATTATTATAATTATTACTAAAAAAAATATATAATATTCAAAAATTTTTTTAAAAAAAATAAATTAATAATTAAGAAAAAAAAAATTTTTTTTTTTCTTTCCTCTTTCTAAATATTAAAAATATATTTTTTATCTTTTTTTTTTTTTTTTTTTTATTTTATTTTATTTTAATATTATAAGCTGTTCTTTTTTTTTTGGTTACTATTTTTACTACTTAAATCAATAATTTTACTAATATCTATATCTGAGGTATCAACATCTTCAGATTCAGAATCTGATAATTCTAAATTATAAGTGAAATTCAAATCAATATCTTCATCATCAATGTCATTTGAACTTTGATGGACTGAATTACTATTTAAACTATTCATTGAACCATAAGTTCCAGTTGAAGGTTCATTGAAATAACTACCAGTAATACCACTATTAAACATGGATTGATTATAAAATGAAGAATATCCAGCTAAACGACTATTCAAATAATCATGTAAATAGCTATCTTTACTTGATTCAGATGAATTCTTTTTAGTATAATCTGGAAAAGAGAAATAATTGTTAAATAAATAATTTGAATGTGATGATGTATTTGATCCAAAACTATTTGTATGATGAGGATTATTAGCATTTGAATTAATGGTTGCTAAATTATCTATATCTTGCGAAATTGAATCTGGATTATTATCATTTGATGAACGAGAAGTATCAAGAGGATTCTTTGAAGTACTTAATATATCATTAACGTCATTTGACATATTTAAATTTTGATAGTATGAAGGAAGAGTAGAAAAACCTGACATTAATGATGAATTCTTTACTTGAGGTGAAACGATTGGTGAAAAAGTCACATTCCTTTGTAAATTATTATCTGTACTATCTTTGTTGCCATTTAATTTAGCATGATTAGTTATTGGACTATTGAAAGAATTTTCACGTTGAATATTACTGCTACCAAAACTATTTAATGATTGATCTTGTCCCAAACTATTATTGAATAAAAATCCAATATTACTTGAATTATTATTATTATTAGCATTAGGAATAGAAATTGGACCATTAGTTTTATTTCCTTTATCTGAAGTCACTGAATTATTAATTGAAGCATATAAACTATTTGCATTTAAAGAAGAGGAAGAAGTAACAGAACCAGCATTTCCTGTTAAACCCATATTATTATAATTATTCTTTAATAAATTTGAAAATAATGATGAATTATAATTATTAGATGGTGGGATTGAAGAAGAATTTAAAGTAGTATTTTCATTAAGTAATAATGGTGATAAATGTGAAATTTTTGGAGAAAAGCCTGAATTCAAATTTGGTGAAATTTTTGTTATATTATTACTCTGTGAAAGATTTTGCATTAATGGGGACACAGTATTATCTTTAGATGAATTAAATACACCTTTTAGTGGTTTTCCTGAATTCATATTTATTTTGGAAACATCTGATAAAAGGTCATCTTCAAATGAAGCAGATAATAATTGAGAATCAGTAGTAGTTTCAGAGGTTGGTACATATGAATTGTATGAGAAAAATGGAATCAAATCCTTCATCTTGTTTTGATTTTGTTTTGATTTTTGTCTTGGTGAACTAATACCATATCTACCACCATTTGAAGTATTCAATGTATTATCATTAGAAACTAAACTATTATCTTTACCCATATTATTAAGTAATGATCTATCATATAAAGTTGATGATGACGGATCATTAATTGAATTGGAATTATAAGAATTAATATTAAAGTTTGAATTGAATGAATTTTTATTTTCCAAAGGATATGAATAAAATCTAGATTTCATTGAATTAATTTTCCTATTATTATTATTTTTGTTTTTCCTATTATATGGATTTTTATTATTATTCTTTGGTGAAGATGTTCTTGATGAATTATATTGATTCTCATAATTATTTTCTGTATCTATGTTAAATAAATTAAATTCTTTATATATACATATATAAATATAATATTATAAAATATAATAATATTAATAATTGTATATATATCATAATTATATAAATAAATTTAATAATAATAATATTATAATAATAAAAATAAATTATATTAATAACACAAAATGATAATAATAATATTATAATAATAAATATAAATTATATTAATAACACAAAATGATAATAATAACAACGATAATAATAAATTAAAATAATAATAATAGTAATGAAAATAAAAGTAATAATCATAATCATAATTATAATCATAATTATACCTGTTGGTCTAGACAAAGTATTTTCTTCACTCGAATTTCTACTAATAATTGAATTTGTATTAGAATAATTAGGTGTATTAGTTGATGGATCTGAATTAGATTTTGAAAGTGTACTATTAGAAGCTAAATCATCTGAAATGGATGAATCTGCATGTTCTAATATAGCTTCTTCATTATCATCTAAATCTGAAATGTCATCACTATCACTTTGTTGATGAATTTCGTTAAGATCTTGAAGAAGTTTAATTTTTTCTTTATTTTCAAGTTTTAATTGATTTTTAAGGGATAAATTTTTTTCTTTTAATTCTCTATATCTCTTTGATAACATTTTATATTCTTCATCTACTTTCAATTTTTCCTTATTACGTTCACGATTATCTTGAATTATCTTTTTACGTGAATTTTCAATTTGTTTATAAAGAGATTTTTTATCATTTAATTCTTTTATAAGTTGTTTATGATGTTTTTTCTCTTCTTTTAATTTATCCTTTAATTGAATTTGTTCTTTCATTACTTTTTCCTTTTCTTCATTATATTCCTTTTTAGCTTTATCATAAACTACATCAAATGATTCTTCTCTTTCTTCTAATCTTTGGATATCTTTTTGTAATTTATTAATATCAGATTGACAACGGTTACATCTATCTATTAATTGTTGCTTTCCTCTTTCCTTTGTTTTTAAACCTTGTTCTCTTTGTGATTTTATTAAATCTACTCTTCGTTTTTCCTCTTTTAATTCTTTTAATACACCTTTATGTTGTAATTTGTCTTCATCAACTTGATTCTTTTCTAATTTTAATTTATCTAATTGTTTTCTTAATGGAATTTCTTCTTCTTTATATTGTTCATTGATATCATTGACTTGTTTATTAAATTCTAATCTCTGTTTCTTTAATCTTTCAAATTCTTGATTAATTTCATTAATATCCTTATCTATCTTTTCAATAGTTTTTAAATGATCTTCATATGATTCTTCTAATTTATCATCAATATTAACATTTGTATTTGTAGTTGTTTTTGCAACTTTTGCTATTAAAAATTTAAATAACAAATATATAATATATAATATATAATATATAATATATAATATATAAAATTGTTTTATAATAGATTTATAATATGATTAGTAAAAAAAAAAAAAAAAAAATTATATAATACAAATATATATTTTAATTATAATACTAGTACTAATAATACTAATAATAATAGTAATAAAATCATAAATATGAATAAAAATAGCAATTATATTATAAATATTAATAAAATAAAATAAAAAGAAATAAATACTTTTATTTAATGTTTCAGAATAAGATTTTAAAGTTTGAACATTTACAAAAGACGAAGGAGATTTAATCCTATTGTTCATTATTGACCAAATTCTTATTTTATAGGAAGTAGCTGGTTTTAATCCATGAATAACAATATGTTTTTCTTGTAAATTTTCTTCATTTAAAATATAACCATTAACTTCAACTTGATATGCTATTTCATTTCTTTTATAAAATCCATATTGATAAAGAAAGGCCTTTATACCAGTAGGATCACTTCTTGTTTTATTTGTAATATGACCCTCCAAATTTTGAAGTTCCTTTTTAATTTCATCTGCAAAATTTTTTATATATACCTCTTTTCCATCCACTAATATTGTGCTATTTTTTACATCTATATCTTTATTCACTTTTCCTTTTTTAAGAACATAACCAATGTTTGATTTATTCTTTTTATCACTTTTATTATTTTTATCATTTTTATCGCTTTTATCATTTTTATTGTTTTTATCATTTTTATTGTTTTTATCATTTTTATTATTTTTATCATTTTTATCGCTTTTATCATTTTTATTACTTTTATCATTCTTATCATTTTTATCATTCTTATCATTTTCTAATTGAATACTTTTATCTTTTACTTCTATATTATCCGATTTATTTTCTTTATTTTCATCATCATCCGTAATTAAACTTTGTTGACTATCACTATTTATATACATTAACTCAGAATCTGTAGGTTCCACTTCATAATGAGTAGTAGTAAAATTTGTTGTAGAAGTAGATTTAGGAAATTTTAATTTATTATTATTGGTATCTTTTTTATTATTACTATTATTATAGTTATTATTATTATGATTATGATTATGATTATGATTATGATTATTACTTAAATCAAAACGATAGGTATCTTCACCATTTTGTTTTGATATTTTGAGATAATCAGATAGGGTATTATCAGTATCTGTATTTGATTCTGATGATATATTTTTAAATTTTCTAAATGGAAATAAAACCATTTTAGATATTTGTTTTATTATATAACTAAATTTTATATCAAATATTGATTTATTTTGTTCTTTTGGTTCATACCAATATAATTCTACACTATTCTCTGTTAAATCCTTAATTGTGAGTACAGGAGAACGAGGTATTATAATACCAATCATAGAACATATTAATTCAAAATTTGATTTTATAGTATCAAAACCATATAGTATAAATAAAAAGATTAAAAAAGTTGTACAATGAGCTGCCAATGCTTTATTAAATTTAAATTTCCAATATTTTAAAAATCCCAGTATTCCTGTTCCAAAATTTAAATTTTCTTCCATCAAAAAAATAGTAAAGAAACGTCTTTTAAAATATACAAATAAATCTGTATTTTTACTATCAGCAGAAAATATGGTATACATTGATACTGATATTACTGCTCCGATAGGGTTTAATAAATATTTTATCCATGTTAATATATGTACTATTAGAAATAAAAGCAAAACAATATATGAATATTGTAACTTAAAATCTCTAATTAGACCTAATTGTTTCATAGAATAGTAAAGAATACACGGTAGAAATAAATCCAATAATTCTGTTAAAATTCTTAAAGGCACACCAAAATAAAAAAACACATCAAAGAATAGATATATTGATATCATCATAACCAATGGAGCAAATCCCATAAAATTAGCATTTACTATTACTTTTAATGATATTACTGTAAAATATATCCAATCCAATTTTATACTTGTTGCAAAAGACAATAAGCTAATAAATAAAATATTTATTTTTTATTATGATATTATATATAATGAAAAAAAAAAAAAAAAAAGTTATTTACATCATTAATAAAATAAAATTTAATAACTCTTATTATTTATTATAAATTTCTATTTAATATAACATACCTTATTATTATATATATAGTATATAATTCAAAATATTTATGTCTTAAATATAAAAAATATTATAATTTTTGTTAGTAATTACATATTATATATAACCCAATATACAATATATATATATAAATTATATAATAGTATATTATAGTATAATATAAATTATAAATTATACCTTTCCAATTCACTAAAAAAAGAATTTAAAATATATTTTATATATTCTTGAAATCCTCTTAATATATAAATAGCTCTATTAAAAAAAGACATTTCTGCCTTATTTATATCTTGATTTTCTAATTTTGATGACATTATTTCATTATCCTTTTCTATTAGTAATAATTTGATATTAAAAAAATTTATATTTTTGTATATAAATATATATACAGTATTTTTTTTAAATTATTTCTTTTTACAATTTTATTTCTATTACTTTTATTTTAATTTATAAATATTTGTTTTTTTTTTTTTTTGTTTTGTTTTGTTTTACTTTTATTTTTTCCTTTTTTAGAAATTATTTTAAAAGCAAAAAAAAAATATAAAACTAATAATTTATTTTCTTTTATCTAATAAAGCTGATTATTATATTAAATATAATTGAAATCATCAAATAAAAATGGTAAATGAAAGTTTAATGAACGTTTAAATGTACCTAAAAAATTAAATTTTTATTTTAAAAATTTAACAATTAATAAATAAATAGAAAAAAAAGAATAAATTAGAAATGTAATGTAATTGGTTATATAATTTTTATTAAAATTGTTAAAAAACAAAAGTAAACAAAATAAATTTTTCTCGACTAATAAAATAAAATTTAAAAAGAACCATAATAACAATAATATAATGATGAATATTATATTTATTATATATAAAAAATGTATTTCTATTTTGAACAATTATTATTATTATTATTATATTATTATTATTATTATTATTATTATTATTATTATTATTATTATTATTATTATTATTATTATTATTATTATTATTATTATTATTATTATTATTATTATTATTATATAAATAATACTTTTATATTATAAAATATTTAAAAAATTAAAGTAGAAATAATTCGTAATAACTTTATTTTTTGTTTTTAGTATCCCTTTAATGTATAATTTTATTAATAAATATATTTTGAAATCTTTTTTATTTTTATTTTATTCCATTTTAAAAAATCAATAAATATGTATTAAATATACATATAAATAATTTATTATTTATTTATTTATAAATAATAAAAAAAAATAATAAAAAATAATTACGTTTTTTTTGAGAATTAATTTTTTCTTGCTTATTTTTTGGATAACTATTAATTTAACTTGGTTATTTATTTTTAATAATAAATATATAATAATAATAATCTATATTTAAAAGTTCAATTGTACAATTTATTATTGATTTATTATATTTACATAAATAAAACCATAGTAAAATCGCTTTATTGTTATTTTTATTTTAAATTAATATCTGGTAAATTTTATATTCAATTTAAAATTTACTAATTGTAAATTTGAATTTCGATTACCCTTTTAATTAATTTATATTGTTTGATATTTTTGCTTTTACTATCATTATTCTTATAACTGTATTATTATAATAGCAATTACTTTTATTTCTTTTATATTTCTTTTATTTTATTTTATTTTATTTTATTTTATTCCTTTTTATTCCTTTTTATTTTTATTTTTTTTTTTTTTTATTTTTTATTTTTTATTTTTATATATTTATTATTACTATTATATTAATATTAAATAAAAAGTAAAATAATAGAAAATATAAAAGAATAGAAAAAGAAAAAGTTAAAAAGGAAAAGATGATAAATAGTTAATATATAATAAAATATACTAATATTAATATAAATTTATAATTTATATTTATTAATAATAAATACTAAATAATAAATAATAAATAATAAATAAATAAATAAATAATATAATAATACTTTATATAACATATAATATAATAAATAATATTTAATCAATAAATTGAAAATTAAATTAAATAAATACAATAATATATTATAATATATGTGATCATTTATTACTAATTCATTTTAATATAATAAATAAAAGAAAATTAAAAAAATTTTTTTTTTGTTCTTTAAAACAAATCAAAAAAATGTTTTTTTTTTAATTTTTAATATTTATTCTTATTATATAAGAATAAAGCAAATTATTATAGTTAGTAATAATTTAAAATAAAACAATGATGAGAAATACTGTTTTATAATATATATTCATTTTAAACAAATAATAATCAATAATAAAATTATATAGTTTGTTATCTGTTACATTATTTTTTTTATTTTATTATATTAATATTTTAAATGTTTTTATAAGTATGAAACAATATACATTAATATTAATTGTTAGCACATATTAATATTCGATAGTCTAACATTATTATTATATCAATTACAATCATATTATTTATATTATAATTACTCATAATAATAATAATTATTATTATTTATTATTATTAATATTAATATTATTATTAATTATTATTATTATTATTATTATTTATTATTATTATTATTATTATTATTTCTGTTTCAATACTATCATAATAATTTTTAAATATTTTTTTATTATATTTAATGTTATACAAAAAAAATTCTTTATAAGTAAAATCATACATAATTACATAATAATTAATTTTTTACATTAATTTATTACATTACATATTACATAATATTATTATATTAAATAATTTTTTTTTTTTTTTTTTTTTAAATATTAAATTCCATAAAAAATTAATGTAAATAATAAAAATTTGATGTTGATGTTTCATCCACAATTATTAAAGTTTTTTTAAATAACAATAATAACTCATGATTAATTATTAATAATTCTTTTTGTTTTCAGTACATCTATAATAAAAGTATATAATCCTTATTAAATTAAATACTAAAAAAAAAAAAAAAGATATAATCAAAAATTTATTAGTATAAATTATTAAAACAAAAAATTTTTATAACATAATATTGATTTTTAAAAAGGATAAAAACTTTCTTTAACTTTGTCATATAAATTTTATTTAATAATTTATGATATTTATCTAATTATTCATAAATTACCACTTAAAAAAAAATAAAATTAAATGTTAAAAAGATGAGAAATTAAACTTATATTTATGAATCTTTATTTATTTAATATACTATAATTTGATATTTTTGTACTGCATTTTACAAATATATACAAAATATTCTATAAAATCATAAAAATAAAAAACTATCATAAGATATAATGTTATATATATATATTATATATAATGTTAAATATTAAATATTAAATAATAAAAAAAAAAAAAGAAACTGTTAATTTTTTCTTCAAAAATTGTTTTTCTTTACTATGTATTTATTAATTATATAAATTTATCTATTTATTTATTTATTTATTTATTTATTTATTTATTTATTTATTTATTTATTTATTTATTTATTTATTTATTTATTTATTTATTTATTTATTTATTTATTTATTTATTTATTTATTTATTTATTTATTTATTTTATTTATTTATTTATTTATTTATTTATTTATTTATTTTATTTAATTGTGTTAAGTAAAATATAAAATAAAAAAAACTGCTATTAAAATTTTTATTAATTAAATTTTTATTATATATGATATAAATTAATAAAATTTTAAATATTAATAAAACCTAAAAATAATAATAAATATATTACTATAAATACTTGAAAAAAAATAACATTAATAAAAATAAATTAGAATATTATAACATAAATTTCTAAAATCAAAAGAAAAAAAAATAAAAATATATATATAATAATAAAAATTTAATATTAAAAAATTAATATGGCTTCAAATAAATTAAATTCTTTTAGAATTACAGTTATTTTAGTAGTATTTGTTATTTTATGTTATGTTGACTGGTCACCAAGTACAACAAAAAGAGCAAAACGTTCACCTATAGGTACTTATTCAACACCAGTATTTGATAAATGTCTAAATAATGGTGATATTGCAATTACTTTTGTAAATATCATATTATTAATATTAACATATAATTTAAATAATATAATTATATGTTATATATAAAAATAATTAACTAATAAAAATCTTTTTTTTTTTTTTTCTTTCTTTTTTTCTTTCTTTCTTTCTTTGTATTACATTATTAAAATAAAATTAATATAGGATAATGGACCATCGTATGCATTTATATATAAATAATTATAAATAATTATAAAAAAAATTTTTTAATAACCTTTTTTATAATAAAAATATTAATATAGTGAAACTACTGAAGCTATTTTAAAAACACTCAAAGATAACAATATTAAAGCCACGTTTCATCTTTCGCCTTCAAAGTAATTTTTAATTTTTTTCTATTATAAAATAAAATATTTATTTTTTATTAACAATGGAAATAAAATCTTCTTTATTCATATATTAATACTAAAATTTTAAATATCTATATATGTTTATAAATTGTATATATACAATTATCAATTATCAATTATCATTTATTAATTACCTTTTTATAGTGTTTCAAAAAATGTTGAACTTGCAAAAAAAATAATGGAAAATGGTCATGTAATTGGTTTATTTTATGATATAAGTAAAGAACAAGTAAAAGAATTAAGTAGTGAAGGATTAAAAAATGAAATTGAAAAAGAAGCTAAAATCATTAAAGATGCACTTGATGTTAATCCATATTGTAAGAATTATAAAAAGAGAAATATATATTTATTATATATATAAATATATTTATAAATAAATATAACAAGACTATATACATCAATAATAAAATCGATATAATATATATATAATATATACTATTAATAGTTATTCGTTTCTCAACTGGATTGGAATCGGAATCAAATCTTGTAAAAGTTGCAGATGAACTTGGTTTTATTATTACCATTGGAAATATTCAAATTAAAGGTATATATTTAGTTATTATAATATATTGTTATAATAATTGATATATGCTTTTATTTTGATAAATTATTTTGAAAAAAAAAAAAAAAAAACGTAATGATAAATTAAATTATTAATTTATATAAAAAAAAATAGGTACAGATTCTCCAAGTACATTAGCTAGTTCATATATAAATAAAATAGAAGATAATTATAATGTAGAACAAAAAGTCTATCCAAAGTTTATTGATAGTAACCAAGAAGGTTTAATTAATGTTTCAGAGGCTTGGGAAGAAAGTAATTTTATTTATATTTCTTTATGGAATATAAATAAAATAAAAAATACATATTTATTTTTTATTTTATTTAAATAATAAATTTTTAACAAGAAACTTTTTTTTTTTCTTATACATTATATGATTAAAAAATAATTAATAATTCTATACTAATAATAATATATCCCTATCAATAATGAATATAATAATTGTGAATCTAATAAATTATAAAAAAAAAAAAAAAAAAAAAAAAAAAAAAACAATTATATACATAAAGTTGCACCAAAATTAAAAAAGTATAATATTAAACCAGTAACTCTTGATGTTTGTTTTGGTATAAAAGAACAATATAGATCAAATACATTTGGTAATAGTAAAAGTGCTTCTAATTCAAAAGCAATATATTCCTTTAGTACTATCATTTTATCTATATTTTTAGTCACTTTCTTCTTACTTTAATATGATACATTATATTTATATAATTAATAATTTACCGAGAAATATATAGATATAAATTAATAATTATGATAATGATAATGATTAATAATAATAATAATAATTTCAAAATAATAAACTAAACCTCAACAATTAAAATATATATACAAATATATATATATATATATATATAATAATGAAATCAAATGCTCTACCGCTGAGCTAACACCACATATTATATTATAAAATACTAAAATTGTATATAAAATAAAAAAAAAAATAAATAAATAATAAAAAGTAGTATAATATATAATAAATATATATATATACATATATATTTAAATATTATATGAGAAATAAAAGGATTAAATAATCATTTATATAAACGCACATAAATTCAGTATTATAATTTTATTTCTATAATATTATAATATATTTTAATCTTTAATGGATAATGATGTAGTACAAACTTAATTAGTAAATATAGTAAGATTGTTATGACGTATAATAATAAAACAGTAAGAAGTTTAAAAAAAAAAAATAAAAATAATAATTTCCTATTTTTCATATAAAATTTTACAAATAAAATTATTTTTCTATATTTTATATTTTTTATTCTTATATTATGATTTCAATTTTAATTTTATTTTATTTTATTTTATTTTATTTTATTTTATTTTATTTTATTTTATTTTATTTTATTTTATTTTATTTTATTTTATTTTATTTTATTTTCTATTAAAATACTTATTTTGTATATATGTAAATAAATTAAAAAACTCTTAAATAAAAATAAGAATATGATTTGAAGTTTTTTCTTTTAATTTGAAAATATGAATTTATTTAATATATATTAAATTAATTTTATATTATGAAAAATGAAAAAAAAAAATTTTTTTTTCTTTTGTTAAAAAATTTTGGTTTGGCAATAAATAGATATAATAAGAAAAAAATTAAATTAAATTATGATAAAATGAAATTTGTAATACAAACTGAACTTTGAAAAAATTTGAAAAGAATAAAAAAAGTAATAAATTAATAATAAATAATTAAAATATAATGTATTGTATTATATGCAGATATATTTATAATAATAAATTAAGATTATTATTATTTTAATTTATATATATATTTGATTCATTAAAGACTAATAATGCAAACTTTATTTTTAATTCCCTTTAAATTCCACCATCTTCCAAATTTATGTTCTTGTCCTACACCAACAACCATATGTACTAATTCATTATCTTTACGTAATAATACTTCAGGATCTTTTGAATTTTGAGCTTCTGGATCTGGTGTTAAAACAAATTTTATAGAATTTATAAAACCATCCTACAAATTAAATTAAATAAAAAAAATAATAATAAATTAGTTATCATATTACTTATTTTTTTATTTATTTATTATTTATTTATTTATTTCTTTTATTTTATTTTATTCTATTCTATTTTATTCTATTTTTTAATTAACTAATATAATTTATTTTCAATTTAAAAAAAAAAAAAATTAAAAATATTTACCATTGGAATAGTAGCAACAGGTGAGAAAGATTTCATATTTTCAGCAACTTTCCATAATTTAATTTTTCCATCACATGAACCAGAGGCAAATAAATCAGAATATGGAACAGAAGCTAAAGAAATAATCCAATTACAATATAATGTACGTTTTTCTTTAGTGGTATCATCTTCTTCTTCAGTAGAAGATATTATTCTTCCTTTACCATGGCAATATAAACGGGTATAATATGGTTTCTTTTTATTTATATTCCATAAAGAAATAGCTCTTTTATCAATAATTAACATAATTATTAAAAATTATTAAAAATATATATACATTAATAATTTTTTCATATTTATATTAATTTATAATTCATTTATTCATAATTATAATTGTTTCATAAAAAAAAAATATCTAATACAAATTAATTTATGATATTTACCCACTATCACTTCCACTAACAAAGTGATCTTCATCAATTAAAGCAATAGCATCTAATGAACCACCATATGGTCTTGCTTTTTTAGTATCCTTCTTAAATGAGCCTTCAACTTCTTCACCAGTATTATTTCCAGAACCAGCACGATAAACAAGTTGTGATTCTTCTAAAATCTTCCACATTCTTACAGTTCTATCACGTGCACCACTTGTGATACAACGTTCTCTTTGTAATGTATCAATATCAGTGATATTATCTTGATGACCAAATAAAGTTTCAACATAAGCTAATTCATCTACATTCCAAAGTTTTATAGTTCTATCCATTGATGCACTATAAAGTTGATTTGATCCTTTTCTGAAAGCTAATGACTACATATAATGGGAAAAAATATTTAAATAATGTAAAGAAAAAAAAAATTTAATATTAATATTCAGTTATTATAATTGATTATTATTTTTTTAATATTAATACTTCAGTTATTATAATTGATTATTATTTTTTTTAATATTTATTAATTAATAATAATTATATTTACAGTAACAGAATCACGATGTTGAACGAATGCTTTTAAATGTTTATCTTCTCCAACCGACCATATATTAATTAATTTATCTTTACCACCAGAAGCCTAAATATATATTATATAATATTATATAAAATAAAATATATAATTTTATTAGTATATTTTATTAAATATAAATATAAAAATAATAATATAATAAAATATATTTATATATGTTATGACTTATAATTCTAAATAGTCAGTAGGAAAATCGATGACATTTAGACTCAAAAGTCATTTTCATTATTGGATAAGTATACTTTTCTTTAAAATATTAAAAAAAGTTAAAGGAACAGCTCAAAAATTTATATAAAATATTTATTAAGCGTTCTCTTTCCTATCCGTCATTTTATTTTTTTTCTCTTTTTTTTTATTTCCTATATACTTCTTTTTTTTAAAAAAAAAAAAAAACTTACAATATATTTTCCATCATATGAAGCAGCTAAACTATATATAATATCAGTATGACCAATATGTTCCTTTAATTTAACAGTACCTAAATATTTCTTTAATTTATTAGTTGGTTTCAAACCACCTTCGAATACATGTAATCTTTTACCAGTCCAGAAATCCCATTTTATAATTGAACCATCTTTTGAAGCTGAATATATATAGGTTTCTGGAGTATTTGATTGTACACCTCTTTCAGGTACCACTGCAACAGCAACACTTGTAACTGTTAATTTATGACCTTTATTACCTGGATGAACATTTCTTATATCATCTTCAGTATATTCTTTATCTAAATACTTATCAGCAATATTCTTATATACTTTTCCACTCTCTTCCAACTTTTTTTTTTTTTTAAAAAAGAAAATGTTTTAAAATTAAATTTTAATAAAATTTATATAATAGTAATATTAATAATATTTAATAAATTTCATTTTTAAATAGTTTTATATATATAAATACATACTACAAATTACATACCACATCTTGTTGTAAACGTGAAGCAATTAATTCTTTATCAATTTCTTCTGCATCAATTTCACCTTCTACACCAGCAGCTTGAGATTGAATTTTTCCTAAATATCTTTTAGCTAATCTTAAACGTTTTTGAGCAGCTGTTTCAATTTCTTCTTCACTTTCTTCACCTTCACTCGCTTGAAGATTCATATCTTCAATACCTCCATGACCTAAAAAATCTTCATCATCACTGTTTTTCACTTCTTCATCTTCCTTTCTCTTTCTTTTTTTATCGTTTATAAAAAATCTATCCACCATTTTTATTTTTATTATTTTTTTTTACTTTATTTTTTACTTATCCCTTTCAATTTCTATTAATTATTATTATTTTCAAAGATAATCCTTTCAAATAATATTTTTTTAAAAAATTAATTTACTTTTTTTATATTCATCAATTTTATTCTTAATTTTGGTTTATTTAATTTTTTATAAATAGATATTTTTTTTTTTTATAATTAATTATATTTTATTATTATATTTTAACTTCTATATAATATAAATTTTATAATAAAAAAATAATATTAATTTTTTTATTGGCTCCATACTATACTATCAAATCAAATGCTAGAATTTTTGATTTTATAAAATTTTATTGGCTAATTTTTATTTATTATAAGTTACAGTTACATTAATAAAAAAAAAATTATAATTTAATATTAATAATTATTAAATAAAAAATATTTTTTTATTAGATTATATATAATAATTATTTAATTATTAAAAAGAATTTCATTATTTATTTTCTTATAACATTATATAAATGATATAAGAAAAAAATATTAAAAATATTTTTTTTCTTATTTAATAAGTTTTTATTATATATTATATATTTTATTATATATTATATATTTTATTATTTATTATATATTTTAATATATATTTAAATATTATTTGGATTTTAATATTATTAATATTAATATTTTAATTATGAATAATAGAAATCATTATAAATAATTACTTTTTTTTTTTTAAATATATTATATTTCTTATTTTTTTTATATATACAAATATAAAAACTATTTTTATATAAAACAAAAAAAGTTTTTTTTTTTTTTATTTTATCTAATTATTTTTCTTTTCAATTTTTTCTTTCAACTTTAAGAATTCTTTTGCTTCTCTTTCTACTTCTTTTTCAGCTAATCTTTGTAATTTTTCATGCTCTTCCCTTTCTTTTAATTTTTTTTCCATTTCTTCTATTAATTTAAATGGATCATAACCATGCTTTTCGCAACGTTCATAGTATTTTTCTTCAATATCTCTTTCAAATTTATTAATATAATCTTGAACTTCACGATGTTTACGATAGGCAAATCTCAATATGGCAGAAAAGAATATACCAATAATAGTTGAATAGAAAATCTTTGGTCTATAAATAATTAAATTTTTTAATAATGTAAAAGACTTATTTAGTTTCTTCTTTATTTTAACTGATTAATATAAATATAGAAAATGACAAATAAAAAATACTTACGGAATATAAATGAATACATTTTTTTTTAATAAAAATCCAATAATGTTAAAATAACCATAGAAATATGCCCTAATGTAATTTATTAAATATACATTATTATAATTAGATAAAGCAATTATTTTTTTATTCTATATTACAATATCATTAATATTATTTATTATTATCATAATTATTACTAATTTTGCTAATACTGTTGTTATTACTATCTTTATTTTTATCCTTTTACTATTATATATCTTAATTTCTTAATACTATTATCAAAATTAATTCATACAAATATTTAAACATACATATATGAAAATGGATCAGACGCTCCTTCTTTTACTGGGAAAAGTTTCCAACGTCTATACTTTAAAAATTCAAATACGTAATCATAATTTTGGGTAATTGTGAAAGAATATACTTTTTGTATATAATAATAACAAATATTATATAATATTAAAAATAGTTAATTTCTAATATATAATATATTATTAGAATATAAAATAATAACTAATATTTTATTATTACCTCTTCTTAGATCACTAATAAAATATTGTGGAATCCTAAAATATTTTCATAAATATAAAAAATAAAAAAAAAACATTAATTAATAAAATAATATTATCAAAACTGACTGTTAAATATTATAATATTCAAATATATATAGATCACTGATTTATGAATTAAGTTTTCAAATGAATTAAATATTATTATTTACTGATTAGCAATAAATCTTGAAACTAAATGAGGATTTTCTATTGCAATATATTAATATATATAATATTTATTTATTAATTTATTATATATATTAAAATATTATTAAAAAAAAGGTTTTTTTCTTTTATATTATATGCTAAAACTATCATTGCTTGACTAACCATCATATTCAATACGTCCATATTTTAATTCAAAACCCATTTCACTTTCTGGTACTTCTGATAATTTTAATATAGTTGGTTCAAAATTTCCATATAATTTGCTTTCTTTTCTGTAACTATTAATGATAAATTATATTTGAAATTAACAAATAGTAATTTTGTTAAAAACTTTGTTAAAACTCATTTGTTTGAAAAATATATATTTATATTAATGAAATACTCAATCAATTCATCATTACATACAATACTATAAACCATCTTTCATCTTTTTTTACCTATAATTTTATTATATATATCATTATTTCATAAGTTAAGTAATATTAATAATATTAATAATATGTAAACATATATTTTTTAAATATTTTCTAAATTACCATTTTATCAAAATTTTTATCAGTTAATTCAACTATTTCTCCATATACTCCATTAAATGATGAACATATTAATAAAGTTAATATTACAAATAGTGATATTAACTTAATATTCAGAAGTTCTTTAATCATTTTTAATGAGTATTAAATAGTTATTTATCTGTAATATCAATAATAGAAACCTTTTTAATATATAATAAAATATAATAAGAAATGGTATTTACAACAAAAAAAAAAGTTTTAATGAATAAATTTATTTAAATTAAACCATAGAACTTTTTTCTAAAAATAATATTTTAATATTTTTAAAAATATTTTTTTTTAATTAAATTAACTGTAATTGAATTTTTAATTTAAAAAATTTTTATTTTTTTATTAATTTTAAAATAATTTATTTTGATCAAATAATTTATATTACATAATGAATTGAAATATTATTTTATTTTATATATTTCGATACATAAGCATTTGTATTATTAATAAATTCAAAGTTCTTTAAAAAAATTTTTTTGATTGAGAAAATTCTTAATATCTTTTTTTTTTTTTTATTCTTTTAATATAATAAAAAACAGTTATAAAAATAATATTGTCAATAATCTTTTTTACAAAACATTAAATAATAATTGTAAAAAAATATATTAAAAAAAAATACAATAATTGCAAAAATATTATACAAAATGTATCAAAACCCCTTTAATAATAATAGACCTTTTTTATTAAAATATTAAAGAATTATATATGATTTTTTTGTATTTATATAACGATGTAACTATTATTATTAATTATATTGCTTCTCTTTTTTATATGTACATAGCTGACATTTTTATTATTAAAATTTGATATAATTGTAAATAAAATATTAACTCAAATAGAAAATAAAAAAATATTAACAGTTAAATTGAATTCTCATAATTGGATTGATATAATAGGAATATAAAAAATGTTGCAAAAAATTAAGTAAAACTATAGAGAATTATAATAAATAATAATATATATAATATACATTTCTATGATAATAAGTATATATTAATTATTTTAAATATATTATGTTTATGACCTATTTCATTTGTTTTTGTTTTTTTTTTTTTTTATTGTTATTGTTCATTTTGAAATTATATAAATATCCATTATTTCCTAATCCATATTAGTCATAATTAATTAATTACATTATTACAATTTCTAATATTGTATACATAGTAATTAAAATAAATTATTTAATATTACAATATAATGTTAATATATTAGTTACATATATTATCTAATTGACATAATTGAAATTTTTACCAAATAAATAAATAAATAAATAAATAAATAAATAAATAAATAAATAAATAAATAAATAAATAAATAAATTTAATCTCTTATAGAAAGGAAAGAATTTTATTATTTATTTAATTAATATATAATATATAATAAACTATTTTATAATTTTTGATGATTAATATATATTATTATATTTCCAACTATAATTAATTTAATATATATAAAATATATATTGTATTATATTTTAAATAATGAAAAAAAATTACTACAATAAATTGTTTCTTTTTAAAGCAAAATAATCAAACTAGAGTAATAATAAAAAAGAAAGAAGTAAATTTAAAAGATAAAAAAAAAAAAATAAATAAAATAATTTAATATAAATAATATTTATAAGAAAAATTGATTTTTTTTTCTTTTATTTTTAAAATATAAACACATATATAAATATTAATAAAGGTATAATCATCATATATATTATAATTCAATTATTTATAATTAATGTATTATCAATTTAATACTTTTATTCTAAAATTTTCAATAATTTTATTTTATTTTATTTTGGTTTATTTATTTAATATTCAATAATTAATGTAATATTTATTTATTAACTCTTTATTTCTTTTAACATAATTTAATAATTTTAATTTCATTAAAAAATTTTAAATAAAAACAAAACAAAACCATAAATGTTTGTTTCAATTATTCAATTATTTTATTAATCAAATTATATATAATTTTATTGCAATCAACGAATCAACGCGTATATGCTTCTGCTTGAATTTTTTTTATTTTATTTTTTTAAAAATAAATTATAATAAATTCATAAAATATATTTATGATTTTTATAATATTTATATATAAATAAACAAATATAATTAAATGTTTATTATAATTACAATAATCAAAATTAATTTTATAAAATCAATGGATTGTAAAAATAAATAATGAAATTTTAAATTCTTCATAAAAATTTATTGATTAATATTATAATAATTCTTAATATTCGTATTATATTGAAATAAATATAAAGATGACAACGAAGGATTCAACTGCAGTAAAGAAAGAAACTGTTAAGCAAGAAAAAGATCTTCAAATCTTATGGGAAAATTATTTAAGTAAATATTAAGCAGATTAATAAGATAATAATAATGATAAAAAATTAGAAAATAAAAATATTGAACTAATTTGGTTATTAAAAATTTAACAATATTATTAATTAGAAAATACACCAGGAAGATATAAGATTATTGATACTTATATGGCATTTGTTGTTATGATGGGTGTCATACAATTTGTCTATTGTTTTATTATTGGTAAAGAACCATGGGCTACTTTCTTAGCTGGTTTCATATCATGTGTTGGTACTTTTGTATTAGTTGGTGAGTAATAAAACTAAT
>MCFG01000124.1:0-12500 GCA_002104895.1 Anaeromyces robustus | reverse complement strand
ATAGTTGTTATTTGATTTAAAGTTAAAAATTTGAATATATTCAATAATAAGTTTTGGTAAATATAAACATTATTTTTTTTTTTTTTTTGATATTTATGATATAATATAATGTAAATTGGATTTCAATTAATTTTTTTTTAATTTTAATTTCTTTATGTATAAATTAATTAATAATAAGTCTATAATTTAAATAATGTCTAACAATTTATTATTAAATATTATTTAAATAATGTAAAAAAATTGTTTTTTTTATTAATTATTATTATTATTATTATTATTATTATTATATATTTTATTAATATTATTATATTTATTTATATTTATTTTTAAATTTTATATTTATTATATTTAGTTTAATAAATAGAATATCATTAATTAATTAATAATAATTGATAATTTTATATTTTATATATAATTATTTATTATTATTTTTTTAATTATTATTATATAAATTATATATTATTAATATTTTATTTTTTTTTTTTTTTTTTTTTTTTTTTTTTTTTTTGGCAATAAAATAATGAAAACTTTATTTAAATTTAATTTAAAAAGTACATGTTATAAAGTAATTGTACATATTAAAACTTAATCTAATAAAGAATAATAATTTATTATTTAATAGATAGTAATAATTTATAATTACTTCATATGGTATAGTGTATATTATTAAATTAAATCAAGTTGGAAAGTTATTATCATTATTAGATGCGTGTGACCTACTGTCTTGTCCTACTGAATTGTCAGCTTCGACGCTCTTGGTTAGATTGTTGGGATACCTATTGAATAATGACCAGATCTGGCCACTAACAGTAGGCATAATTCTAAGTAAAAGTGCGGATGTACGTACCAAAAGTGGAACATCCGAAAAGGTGCTAGGTTTAAGTTGCGCCTTACAAAGACTGTTCCACTCCTCTTTCCCCAAGTTATAATGATTAACTCTTCCACCAAGAAGGAAATAATATACCCTACTCCATTCCAACGAGTTGGAATGAAAATTTACCCCACTTGAAGCATTACTAACTAAATTATTATAATTAATACTATTATTTAAACTATTATTATTGTTGTTGATACTATAACTGAAAGTATTATTTAAGTTGTAAGTTAAACTAACATAATGAATAAAACTATTAGAAACTAAGAAAGTACTATTTCGTGAAGAATTCTTCAAGGAGGAGAAATTGTTGAAGTAATTAAAACCAAAAAAAATGTTGTTGATAGTTAAATTATTAATGAATTGAGAGTAGTTGTATAGAAAATATGTAGATAAGCTAGTACTATTACTATTACTAACATTATTAATATTACTATTATCATTGCTATTACCATTATTATTACTATTAATATTAATATTACTATTACTACTGCTATTATTATTATAGATATTATCATAAATATTATTATTGTAGTTATTATTAAAATTATTAGAAAAGTTGATATTATCAGAACTAACTAAAGGTTTTCGATTAACATACAAATAAATGGTTTCAAGATTGCCAAATAACTTAGAACGCCAATGATCGAATGTTGGGCATTCTAAAATCCAATGTTCGAAGGTTTGACTACCGCCTTTACAACAAGGACAGTAATCAGGGCAAGAGTCAGATACAAGTTTAGCGGCTTTAGCAATTTCACTATTGAATTTATAACCACTACGTATTTTGAGGAGCCAATTAAAGCCATAAGCCAAGTTAGGGTATTCAAGTTCAAGATGTAAATAATCACGAGATAATTCAAGGTGATTATCACAATAGGTAACAGCTTTAACGGAGTCTTTTTTGACATCTCTATTCCAATAAAAAGTCAAAATATCTTCTCTAGAGCCAATTTTAAATATTTTATTTATATATAATTAATAGTAAGTATTTATAAAATTTATATATAAGCCTATTAATTAATCTATTATTTATTTTTCATAGAATTATATCAATCGCTCCATCTTATAATAGCTATAATTAATTTATTATTTAATTATAGCTTTTTATATGATTATTCACTATAGTATAGTTTTTTTTTTATTAATTTATTATTGTCATTATTTATTTATCTACTTATTATTGTATATGTTATTATTCTAAATAAATAATATATAATAAATAATAAACAATAAATAGTTATATATTATATAAAGATATGAATATATAATTATTTATTATCAAATAACAAAAAATTATTAAAGTAGGATAAATTTTTTATTTTTTTTTTCACTACTTAAATTATTGATATTAAATATTTTATATATATAATAATAAAATTTAAAAAAAAAAAAAAAACTATATTTTCAAAGGAATAAATAATGATGAGATTCTTTTTAATTTATTTTAAAATAATTTATTTATTTATTTATTTATTTAATGCTTTAAATATTATTTATTTAATTTTTTTTTAATGAATAAAAAAATTAATAAATTAATATTTTTTTCGTTATTATGTTATAATAATAACAAGTTATTATTAAAAAATAATAAAGATTATATATCCTCTATTTCTAAATTTTTTTTTTATTTTATATATATATATATATATATATATTTATAATTTTTTTTTTTTCATTTTTTATTTCTTATTTGTTTTATTTAAGTTTTTTTTTTATATTAATAAATATTTTTTATGTAATAGTTTTATTTTATTATTATTATGATTTTTTCTTTGGTATATATATAAAATAAAGAAATATATATATAATTTTTTTTTACTTGCATATATTATTAGATATAATAGTAATATAAAAATTTATAATTTATTACTGTTTTATATTTTTTTTTGTTAGTTTATTTTGTTTTTTGGTTAATTTTTTTTTAATCTATATTTTAATACTTATTATTATTGTAATATATTTTTATTTTTTACTTAACAATACTAATAATATCAAATCTATTATATTCATTTTTTATTATTATTATTATTCTAATTTTGTATAATTTAATTTTTATTTTATTTTTAATTTTCAATTTATTATTATTATTATTTTTTTTTTATAAAAATTATTATTATTTCTTTATTGATTAAATTGATTATGATTAATTGGCATCAGCATCATCTTCAGAAATAATACTAAGGAAGACTTCTTCTAATGAAGATTGTGAAATACCCCAATCAATAATACCATATTTATCTTTATTTTCTTCTATAATTTCAAAAAGATGGGATATTAAACCTTGGGTTGGAATAAATTCATAAATACTATTAGAAGCTAAATCACGAATAAATTTTTTATTTATAGGAAGTATACTATTTACATATTCTTTTAATTCTTTATATTTTTGTGGATCATTACTATAGGTTAGACGAAAACCTGTACCATATAATTCTTTAAGTCGTAATTGGGTATTACAACAACGTATAGTACCATGTGACATAATAGCTATACGATGACATAAAACTTCAGCTTCTTCCATTGAATGTGTTGTAATAATAATGGTTCTACCTTGACTAATTTCTTCTAAAATACTCCAAATTAATCTTCTAACATCAGGATCAAGACCTGTGGTAGGTTCATCCAAGAAAACAAGTTTTGGATTACCTACAAGTGCTATAGCTATACTTAAACGACGTTTTTCACCACCACTTAAACCTTTAACAAGATTCTTTCTAAAATCAAGTAAACCTACACTATTTAAACTATCATGAATGGCTTCTTCTTCCCCTTTACGAGGAATACCTTTTAATCTTGCATAAAATAAAATATGTTCTTCTACCGTTAAATCATTCCATAAAATATCATGTTGAGGACATATACCAATACGTTTATAAACTTGATTCATATCGGTATCAATATTGAAACCTGCTAATTTTGCATAACCACTTGTTGGTGGATAAACTCCAATTAAAGAATGAATTAATGTTGTTTTACCTGCACCATTTGGACCTAATAATCCAAATACTATACCTTCTTCTACTGCAAAAGTTGCACTTCTAACGGCAACATGAGGGTTTTCCCCTTTAACTCTTGGTTCATATTCTTTTCTAATATTTTTAATAATTAAAGGACTATTATGATCATAATTACCTGAAAGTACACGATTTCTTTCCGCTCTAACATCATCATCTTCTAATATTTTTGCTTCTTCTTCTTCCTTTTCATTATAAAATGGTCCTTCTTGATGATGTGAAATCATACTTTGTTCATCTATACTACCATCATCAAGACTATAATCATCTCTATATTTCTTATTCTTTTTAAAACGTTTAAAAATATTTAAATGCCAAGGTTTATGACTACCATATTCTTGTGGTAAGATAGCATTGAAATAAAAAGCTAAAGCTAATAAAACAAAGAAATCAACAATAAAGAACATCGTAGCAGTAAATACACGATCACCTGGAATAAAGTTATGTAATTGATAAGGAGGTAATTCATTAACAACGGCAATAGAAGAAAATTTATATAAAATATAGTAGAAAGCTAATGGTGCCCAAATGAAATAAATATTAGTGTCTTCCATGGTTTTGGACGATAAAGTAAATCCAAAAACAACACTAACTAAAACAATTAAAAATGAAGTCATTAAAGCAGTACTATTTCTTTTGAAAAAGAAAGATAAAACAAAGGAAAGTATGACTTGAACATTTGCCCAAATAAAGAATTCAAAAGCTAAAACAATAAGAGAAGTTTTAGTAAACATAGCCATATTACATAATTTTCCAGCAATAATAAAACAGGTCATAGAAAGTATACTAAGGATTAAATCCGTTAAATAAGTGAAAATATAATAAGTAGAAGATTTCATACCATTCATATTCATCATAACTAAATATCTTTCTTCCTTTTCTTTAACTAAACTCATAACAAAAATTGGAATTAAGAAACTAACACCCCAAGGATATAAAATAGCACCAATAATACTTGGAACATTAATATCTATACCAATTTCATTATTAATGATCCTTTCAGGGAAAGAACGAAAACCTTGTGAAATAGAAGAAGAATTATTTGTCAGTCTTCTTAACCAGGAACTATCAAATTCTGTAAGGAAATAAAGTAATCTTTTACCCTTACCAGGATAAGACATGTAAGGGATAACATCATAACCATTAGTACCATAACTATAAATACGATCTAATTTTTGATTTTGACCTACAGCAATAAGAATATCATATTTTAATTTATCTTCTTCAATACTATTAATAAGCATAGCTCCATAAGGCATATAATCTACACTTTTCTTAATAGCATCTTCCGTACCTTTTAATTCTGATAAATCAATAAGTTTTTTATCTTCATCGGTATAATCGGAAAAGGTTGTATTTTTTAAAATTTTATTAACTAATTTAATTCTTCTAGTGAGATCTTCATCTAATTCATCTTCATTTTCAATTTTAATTTCTTCAAAATAAGGTAATCTTTCAAATTGAATGGATGGTACTTCCGAATACATTAAACCATACATATTTAAGAAATAACGACTATAAGTATAATCTAATATTCCTTTATCTTCTGTTTCATATTGATCTTTATCAATTTCTAATAAAGTAATATTTTTTGGTCCTTCATGACGATGTCCGATAATAGCTTTTTCTGTAGCGTTATTATTATTAAAAGCAATAATACCCCATGGTCTCATCATATTTCTAGCAATATAAAATATAGCTGGATCGGTAAAAACTGTATTTTTCGTATCTCCAGTTTCTGTAGCTGTTGAAGTTGAAGTTGTTGTTGAAGTTGTTGAAGTTGAAGTTGAAGTTGTTGTTGAAGTTGTTGAAGTTGAAGTTGAAGTTGATGTACTTGTCTTTTTTGTTGTAGTATTAGAAGATTTAGTAGATGTTGCTCTTTTATGAAGATATCTTTTACTATTTGATCTATTATTTAAATTTTTAAGATACTCTTCAATTTGTTTTTGACTTACATTATTAGAACCATTACCCCTCTTACTAAGATAATCTTGAATTTGTTCTGGAGTTAAGTTTGATCCTGTTCCTCCTCCATTTTTTTTAAAATATTCTTGAATTTGTTCTGGAGTTAAACCACCAATGGAATTACCATTACCATTACCATTACCATTGCCACTACTATTACCATTGCCACTTCCATTACCATTACTATTACCATTACCATTACCATTACCATTGCCATTACTATTATTATTACCTGTATTTGGGTTTTCTGGGTTTTGTTGTGTAGGTGGTTTAGTAGTTGATCCATTATCATTATTATTACCGTTATTATTTCCAGTATTACCATTATCGGCATTATTACCAATACCATATTTTTTAAGTAATTCTTGAATTTGTTCAAGAGATAAATTATTACCATCACCATTATTTTTAAGTAATTCTTGAATTTGTTCTGGTGTTAAATTAGCACCACCATAATTTTTAAGTAATTCTTGTATTTGTTCTGGTGTTAAATTATCATTACCACCAATACCACCAATACCACCGATACCATTGGCACCATTACCATATTTATTCATAAGTTCTTGTAATTGTTCTGGTGTTAAATTACTTGTATCAAAACCATTAGCACCACCAAGACCACCAAGACCACCAAAACTTCCATTACCATTCATTAATTCTTGCATTTGTTCAGGAGTTAAATTACCGAAATTACCTAAACCAGCACCACCTCCCATTAATTGTTGTATTTGCTCAGGAGTTAAATTACCTAATGCACCACCATTCATTATTTGTTGTATTTGCTCTGGAGTTAAATTACCAAAATTACCACCACCTGCCATCATTTGTTGTATTTGTTCAGGAGTTAAATTACCCATTTGATCCATGGCTTCTAATTTTTCAATCATACTATTCATATCTCCTAAACCAGTAACTTCTCCTAATTTGTTAAAAAGATAAGCATAATTACCAGAAGCATTAACAGGTGGTACAAAAATAGTATCTCTATTAATATTTTTTACATTATCATCTGGAACTATATCGTAAGGACTGGAATGAAAATGATCATTAGTACCAAACCAAATAGAACATGTATTAAGTTTTGAATCATAATGAGCTAATCTAACATTTTTTTCATTTTTTTTATAAGATTCTGGACTTAATGGAAACACATAAGTTCCATTAAATTCATTTGAACAATATTCATATTCTGATTTTTCCATAATATTTGATAAAAAGTGTTCTAATAACATACTTAAAAGAAAAGCAATAACAATCAATAGTGTTGGACATGCACTAAAAAAATGAATAAAAAAAAATAGTGAATAAAATATAGAAGAGAAAATAAATAAATTAAAATAATAACAGAAATTACAGAAATTAATTAATATATTTATTTATATTTATAATATTTATAATATTTTTTTTATAAGTTCTTTATGTTATTTTATATATATTATTTATATATATACTTACATGACACAAACTAAATAAAGTTGCAAAAAAAAAAAATGAATATTGAATACATTATATATATAAACATTTATAATATTTTTTTTATAAATTTATTATATTCTTATTAGCTTGAATAATATAATTATTATTATATTATATTTATATATAAACTTACAAAGATTGGTTCCTATTTGCCTTTTTTGATATGATAGAGTTTTCCTTAACTTTTTTTTTTTTTATTTTTTTTTATTATAATTTTTTATAATAATCAAAAAGATGATATGTATTAATATTTATTATTTTTTACTATTGCTTTTCTACTATTTTACTACTAAAAGAAATAATTAAAAATATGATATAATAATATATAATTAATTAATGTTTACCATTGCTCTTATTTGATAACTTTTTCTATAGTCTATAATTTATATTATTTATATTGTATAAAAATAATAAATAATATTATATACACATATATATCATATATATATATATATATAATAAGAGTTTATAAATATTATTTTATATTTATATTATACTATATAATGTTATAATATTATACTAATATATATATATATTTATATCTTATTACCTGAAGGTTGTAAAGAGTTTCTTGTAGAAACTCTTGTAACATTTGTTTTTGTTCTTTCAATTTCACTACCTTCATTTTCGTTATTATTATTATTATTAATAATATTATTATTATTTAATAAGTTATCATAGGAATTTCCAGCAAATTCATCTTGTGAAATACCAAATTCTTCTTCATTTCTTTGATATTCTCTCATTTTAATTCAACTTTTATAATTGAAGATAAATATTAGGAATATAAATAAATATTTTAATTTAATTATTATAATAATAAATATATAAAACCATATTATAAAATATCAAATAATATATAAAAAATTACAATTACTTTATTCTTTCTTTATTAAATAATTAATTATATATAATTTTTATAATTACTTATATATTATGTAATTACACTTTAATAAAATTATTTCATTAATTATTCATTAATATATTTATAGTAATAATAATATTTAAAATTATATTTTTTTTATTTTTAAATAATTATTCTTTCAAAAAAAAAAAAAATTCGTTTTAGAATTTTTTTTAAATTTTTTTTTTTTTTTTTTTTTAAAAAAATGAAAGAAAAATTCTTTATATTTATATGTATAGTTATTATTTATTACTAAAAATAAAGTTTTTTGCTTAACATTTAATATAATAATAATATATAAATTGTTAATTAGTAATATATTAGTATATCATCTATTAATTGCAATTTATACAATATTAATGAATGAATGAGTAATAAATAAATCAACCTAATTTAGTAAATAAAGTAATTAATAATAATAATAATATATAATATACTCCATACAAGTAAATGAATAAATAATTATAAAATTGATAAATTTAATAAATATATTTTAATTATTTATTCCGAATTTAATATATGTTTTAATGTAATTAAAGTTTGAATATAATAATATTATTTATTATTTAATATTATGTTACCTTTTATATTTAAAAATAATTTTTAAATATTATTTATTTATTTATTTATTTATTTATTTATATATTATTAATTAATTATGTATTTGTTTATTTATTATTTATTAGTGTTAATTAATTATTATTTATTTCTATTATTTTTAAATGAAAATCCATATCATTATTTTCATTAATTTTTCCATTTTTTTCAAAGGTTACACAGAATGGTTACACAGGAACACTCATACCATTCTTTTCTTCTTTTATCCTCAATTTTCTTTGGGGGCTTTTTCATAGATTTTCATTATAATTAAAAATTAAATTTAATAAAAATTTAATAAAATTTTTAAATTTACAAATTTTAAAAATTAAAAAAAAAAAAAAAAACATATGTAATCCTTTTTTTTATTGGCTGTAAAAAATAATATGCTTTTAGTGTATCATTTAAAAAAATTATCTGGATTTTTAAGATTCATTTTCTATTGGTGGTAAAAAATAATATGTTTTTTTTAATATTAACAAATAATAATAATAATATTAATAATAAAAATAATAAAATATTTAATAATAATACTAATATTACTATTTAATAATAATAGGAAAAAAAAAAGTAATAAACTAAAAAAAGAAAAAAACTTTTATTTATTATTTATTAATAAAATGAAATTTTTCATTTTATGCAATGCATGCATTTGACTTTATAATATAAGTTTAAGTTTGTATAATATTAATAATAATTAATAAACAATACTATACTTAATTATTATCAATTAATATATTAAAATACTTTGCACTACTTTTTCTTTTCAAAAAATTATATTTTATTTTAAAAAATGACATGATTTCAGGCAAACATATAATATTTAATAACTTTAATAATTATTTACTAATTGAAATTTATTTCTTTTTTTTTGTCAGGATATAAGAATTAATAGTTAAAATGATAAGAAAAAGAAGAAAAAAATAATAATGACTTATTTATTTTTATGAATAAAAAATAAATAATTCATTATTATTATTATCTTTAATCATTGTTCATATTAATATGACTATTTAAATAATCTTTAGATTTGATTATTAATAATATTATTAAATGTAAAAAAAAAAATCATATCATAATTAGGATCTTCTTTAATTAATTAATTAATTAATTATTTAATATTATATTTATTAATTAAAATAATAATGATAAATTATTATTAGTTAACTTTTCCTAATATTCTTTATAAAGATAATAGAAATACTTATATAAACATATGATATATTATAAGTATATAAAATATATATAAACAATAATATAAATAAATATGTATTATAAATAAAATTATAATTATAAAGGAAATTCATAATATTAATTCATATATATTTTTTTTTTTTTGTATATAAATTAATAAATTAAATTTTATATATTATTAATATATTTTAATATATGGAGTAATTTAATTATTAATAAATGTCTCTCTTTAATTTTTTTTAAAAAGATTTAAAAAATAATAGAAAACAATTTTTATATTAAATAAATAAATAAATAAATAAATAAATAAATAAATAAATAAATAAATAAATAAATAAATAAGTAAATAAATAAATAAATAAATAAATAAATAAATAAATAAATAGATGAATGAATGAATTAATAAATTAAAATTTGAGATTTTTTATTTTATTTTTTAAAAATAATTGAATATTTAATATTATTTAATAATGATATTAATAAATTAATCATAATTAATAATCCTTAATCAAATAATATAAATATAATAAAAAGGTTTAAAAGAAGTTTTTTTTTTCTTTTTTTCTTTTTTTTTTTTTTTTTTTTTTTTTTTTTTTTTTTTTTAAAAAAAAGTAAAAGTAAAATTTAACATAGAATAATAAAATATAAATTTTAAATAATATTTTATTTAAAATTAAATTTAATGAATTTCAATATTTTATTTTAAAAGAGAATTGTATTTACTCTTTGAAATATACATGAAGTATTTTATGTTAATTTATTAAAATAATAAGAATTTTAAAAGATTAATATAAAATTGAATTTATAATATTAATAATAATAATTATAATAATAATAATAATTAATAATTAAAAATAAATGTTAATGTAAAGGAGGGTTATAATTAAATAAATTTAAATTATTAGAACTATATGAAATTTATGAAAAAAATAAAAAAACAAATTATATTAATATAATACTAACTGAAAATAATAATTAAAAAAGATAATAGTTGTTTAAAATTTGAAATAATAAAAAAAATTAAAAATGAGTGAAAAAGAAAAAAAGTCTATTAATGATTTAGAATCTTTTGAAATTAAATTATGGGATAAGGATTTAATGAGTAGTAGTAGAGGGTTATGGGCAATTCAATTAGAAACTATGCTGAAAAAGAATTATACATTACAGGTAAATGTTGATATATATTATATAATGTATATATAAATTAAATACAATTCAGAAAAATTACTAATAATAATAATAATAATAATAGTTAATAATAATAATAATAATAATAATAATAATAATAATAATAATAATAATAATAATAGTAATGATAATAATAATAATAATAATAATAATAATAATAATAATAATAATAGTAATAATAATAATAATAATAGTAATAATAATAATAATAATAATAATAATAGTAATAATAATAATAATAGTAATAATAATAATTAATAATTATAATTAATATAATTATATTAATATATAAATATATATTAATTAATAAATATATAAAAAATTAAATAATGAACAATATAATATGATATTTAAAAAAAAGATGAGATTTTGGAAAACTGCTCTAGTTCTTTCAGTAATTACACCATTTTTAGCTATGGTTTTATTAGAATTCATTATTCATCTTAATGATAGCTTAGGTAAAAAAGTTTTACATCCAGAAAAATACCTTCTTAATGGTATTGACAATTGTTATGTAAGTAACAAATTTTTTTTTATAAATTTTAAAAACATAAACGTAATAATTTATTTTTTTTTGTATTATGTTTTATTAATATGCTATGTATTATTAATATAATATATTAAGCTTTTTTGGAATATATTATTTCATTTTATAAATTATTATTCCTGTTTATTAATAAAATTTTAAAAAATATTTTATTTTTTACATAATATATATATATATTTTAATATAGGGACCAGTCTCTGATAAGAATTTATGTATTAATTTAATGTTTACTAATTGTATTGATAAAAATAATTGTACAAGAGATCCTACAGTGGATGAAATTATATCAAATTTTGTTGAAAATAATAATAAAAGAATGAATCTTGATTGGGAAACTAATCCTAATAAATGGGATAATTGGGAAGGTAATTTTTAATTTTTTTTTATAATAAAAACAATAATACATATATTATAAATAAATGTTTATTTAAAAGAACAAAAAAATTAAAAAAAAATATAGCATTTTATTTATAATATAATAAGAATTATTACATTAATTACTATTTTATATATTTTTTTATATTTTTAATATTTTTAATAAAAAAAGATGATAAATTAAATTATGATATTAAAGAAAGACATGATATTATTCATGTACCAAATAGTGATTTCATTTATAATTATGTTTTAAATCATCAAAATAAAACTAATTTTGGTTTAGTTTTTGATATTAAAAAAGATAATGATATTACTAATTATCGATATCAAGTTTGGTTTAATTCCACAGCCAACTATAAT
>MCFG01000123.1:137500-155000 GCA_002104895.1 Anaeromyces robustus | reverse complement strand
ATTTATTTATTTATTTATTTATTTATTTATTTATTTATTTATTTATTATTTATTATTTATTATTTATTATTTATTTATTTATTTATTTATTTATTTATTTATTTACAATTAATTAATTACTAATATTTATACAGTTTTTTTATTTACTTCTATTAATTGATAAATGAAATATGATAAAAAACTCTATTGTTAGTATCATTATTTCTTTTTACTATTGTTATTTTATATAATTATTATTTATATTATTAATATAATTAATATTTATTATTATTATAATAAATGTTAACTAAATCTAGTTGTTAAGGGCCTAAAAATATGTGACTACAGTTTTTTACTATACTATATAGAATTTTTTTAAAAAAAAGAAATTAAATAAAAAAATTTATAATATCATGTCACTTTTTTTAATAATATGATTACTCTACATTTTCTTATATATATATAAGTTTATTATATAAAAAAAATATGAAAAAAAAAAAAGTATTCGATTATTACTTATTACAGTGTATAATATAGAAAGGGAATCACCTCTTTTTCTCCATACAAATTCATCTACATAATGTATACATATATTACATAAAAATAATACATTATATATTATATATTATACATATAAGACACGACACAAATAAATTATTAAATTTAAATGTATACATTACTGTAATAATATTACATTTAATTTAATTTAAAATTTTAAAAAAAACTTTAAATTACATCAATTACTTTTTTTTTCTTGCTATATATTAATAATAATTTGGAATTGTATTAATAAGAAAAAAAAAATCTAATATAGTCTATTACTCTCTCGTACATAAGTCTATATTTAGATATAAAAAGATTAACTCATCTTTAAAAAAAAATTATTCCATACAGAAAATGGAATTAATTATTTAAATTATTAAAAAAAAAATATATATATATATATATATATAATAATAATAAATAATAATTAATTTTTTTTTCATAAGATTATAAAAATAAATAAAGATTAATTGAATAAATAAAATATTAATGTGTAAATAAATAATTTTTTAAATAAAAAAATTTTATAGAAAAATCTAATAAATTTTTATTTTTTATTTTTTTTATATTTTAAAAAAAAATTCAATAAATAACTGCCCTAAAATTAGAATATAATGATTAACATATGAAAAAAAAAAATAAAATAAAAATAAAATTAATAAAAAACTGTAATTTTTGTTGTTGTCGTTGTTGTTGTTGTTTTAATATTAAATTGTATATGTTTAACTATAAATGAATAATAATTAAAATAAATATTAAATATAATTAAAATAAAAAAAACAAAAGTATTAAATTATGATTGTTTATAAATAATTGTGATTATATATTATTTAAACAGATTGGATACACATTGAATATTTTTATTTTTATTATTATTTTGTTTTTTTATATTTTTGTATTTTTGTTTTTTTTATATTTTTGTATTTTTGTATTTTTGTTTTTCTTTTTTATATATATATACACATATATTCTGTCATTGCATACATTTTTTTTTGTATATTGTTATTGTTATTGTTATTAATTGAAAACAAAGAATAAATAAGAGAAATAGAAAAAAAATTAATAGAATAATAATTATATTATATAAAATTTCTAATAATTAAAAAAAAAAAAAAAAAAAAAAAAAAAAAAAAAACCTAAAATATTTAAAGTATAATTATGTTTAATTTTATTAATTACTTTATTTCCTTAAATATATCAACTTTATATCTAAAATATTTAAAAATTTTATATTTTGATATTATATTTCTTTTTATATTGATAAAAAAAATTATCTAAGCTTTTTTACTACCGGTGTTTAAAATTTAAAATAATAATGAAAAATTAAATTGATAAGACTCTCTTTTTAGTCTAAGAAATATATTTTAATTAATAAAATTATGATAAAATCTTTAAATTTTCAATCTTTTATTTCAATAATCATTATTTGAAAATACTACTTCTTTAACCAAATAAATATTTAATAAATAAATACTTTTTATACAATATCGTATTATTAATTATTTAATTAATAAATTAAATAACTATTAACTATTAATTATTAATTATTAACAAAATATAAAACATTAAAATTATAATAACATAATATTTTTAAGGTAGAAAGTCATAAAATTCTAAAAATATTTATTAATTGTCAAAGAAATTCATATAAATAAAAATGATAATTATCAATAAATTTATATACATATATTAATTCATATTTTTTAAAAAAAAATAAAATAATTAGAATAAAAAAAAAACGGTAAAAAAAAAAAAAAAAAAAAAAAAAGGAGTATAAAAAATGGAAAATAATGAAAAAGCAAAGTTTTGTTCTTTCATAAAAGGAAATAATTTATTAAAATAAAAAATAATAAAAATTAATTATTAATTATTAATTATATATAATTTATATAATTTTTTTTTATCCTTCTAACATTTTATTATATATTATTTATTATATAATTTTTCAAACTAATTAATTATTATTAAATTATTAATTATTTAATAAAAGAAATATTGAATTGTTAAAATATTAAAATAGTATATATTAAATATATTAATTATATTAATTACATAGATTTTCAATATTTATTATTTATTATTATTTATTAATTACTTTTATTATTTTATAATCATTTATTAATTATTAATTTTTATCATTTATACTATTAATTAATTATTTATTTGTTTATTTATTTATTTATTTATTAATTATAAAATATTTTTTTTAAAAAAAAAAAAAAGATAGTTTTGCATTTAGTATAAATCTTTTCTTGAACTTGGAAAATAGAAATGAAAAAAAAAAAAAAAATCCAAGTTTAAAATAACGAATTTTTAGCTTTTTTTATTTCTTATTTCCAAGTTAAAAATTCAATTGTTAATAATCATTAACATTTTTTTCATTATTATTTAATTTTAAATCGTGTTATAATATAAAATGATTTAAAATAAAATAACTGACCAATAATATTAAAGAAGAATAAATTAAAATTAACTTTTATATGATTTAGTATGTAAAAGATTTTAGCTAATTAAACTTTAAATAGTATAAAAAACTTTATTTTGTTTTTTTTGTATTTTTTATTCGACTAAATAAATAAATGGATAATAAATAAATAATTAAATAAATTAATAAATAAATAATTAATTAATTAAATAAATTTTAAAATATTAAAAATAGGGAAAAATCAATACATATATCTTATTTAAATATATATATTTATTTATTTATTTAAATATATATATATATATATTTATTTATTTATTTATTTATTTATTTATTTATTTATTTATTTATTTATTTATTTATTTATTTATTTATTATTCAGTCATAGACCCACATACCACAAAATCGTTATCGTTGATATTGCTGAGTTTTCTCAATTACTACAATAAAGTTTGTAAAAGGAATTCAAAATTTTTGTTATTTATTATTAACATATATATTATATATATTATAGATAAAGAATAAAGCATAATTAATAATTATTCTTTGCTTTTTATTCTTTTTATTTAAAATTAAATATTTAATTATATATATATAAATTTAGTTTATCAATAAAACATAAAAAAATTGTTAATAAATAAAATACAAAAAATAATAATTTTCATTATATTTTATTATTACTTTTGTTTATATACGTACAAATCAAATGAAACAAAAAAAATAAAAATAAAAAAAACTATTATCAAATTAATAACTACTCTAATAATTATTTTTATAAATATATTTATGTATTTTTTTTTCTACTTATGGACTTTTTATTTTATGTTTTATTTCAATATAAACATAAGTAACTGCCATATATATAATAATAATATTGAAAATTATCAATTGTATGTAAGAAAGAATAGAATAATTATAATTAGTAAAGAAAATATTAGAAAAACATAAAAGTTAAAAAAGTTTCTTTATTCTTTCAATTTTATATTGGTTATTTTTATTCCTTATAGAATAAAATTAATTATGACGGGTTAGGGTATTTATTTATAAAATATTAAAATATTATATATGATAATTAATTATTTATAATAATTAATAGAATATTAATAACTCTTTTATAATATAGTTTATTAACAATTAATTTAAAAAAAAAGAATAATTGTTTATGTTTTATTATTTATATTCAATATTATTTTATTTGGATTTTTTTTTTAGTTTTTAATACAAAATTCTAATCTTTAATTGAAAATTATTAAAATAAATAAATAAATAAATGATAGTAATTCAAATAAATAAATAAATAATATTAATTTAAATAAATAAATAAAATAAATAAATAAATAAAAGAAAAGGAAAAAAATATAACATAGTTCTAGATGTCAGTAATAATTTAAAAAAGAATATTTTTTTTTATTTTGTTTGTTACATTATATTTATTTTAATTTAATAATTAATTAATTACCCTTAAATTAAGCATATAATATACATTAATTATTAATAAATTCATAGGAGAATATTTTAATATTAAATTGTGTAATGTAAAATTTTAATGTAATGTTATATCAAATTAATATTTAAGAACAAGAAATTGATTATATCATTAGAAAAAAAAAATAAAATAAAAATAAAAGGATAAAAGAAATCTAAAACATCTAAAATATGATTTGGTAATTTTTTATTACCTTATAAGTAACTTATTAGTTAACTTATTTAGTTACTAATAAGGTTTTTTCTTTTAAGGAATTTAGAATCATTCTAATTTCTTATTATTACCAAATACTTTTTTTTATATTTTTATTTATTTACTTATTTATTATTTATTAATATGATTTAAAAATATATTATTAATTATATTAAAAGAAATATATTAAAAACTTTTTCTAAAAATCCACTAATTTAAGAAAAAAAAATTATATAATAATTAAATAATATATAATAATGAATAAATATAAATAATTGATGAATAAAATAAATAAATTTGGGTTATATTATTATATTAAAATATAATATAATATAATTAAATATTTGATTTTAATATATTATGGATAAATTAATATTTATAAATTTATTAGTATATAAAAGTTATTAAAAAAAAGAATAATAAATAAATAAATAAATAAATAAATAAATAAATAAATAAATAAATAAATGAATAAATAATATATTAAATAAATAATAAATATATGAATAAATAATATTAAATAAATAATAAATATATGAATAAATAATATTAAATAAATAAATAAATAAATAAATAAATAAATAAATAAATAAATAAATAAATAAATAAATAAATAAATAAATAAATAAATAATTTAATATATTTATTTTTTCGTATAAAAATATTTTATTTAATTCCAATTGGCAATTTGTATATCATCCAATAAGCCATATATATATTTAATACATAATATATTATATTAGATAATATATAAATTTTATATTGATCCATTGTTTATTGTTTTTTAATATTTATATATAGTCTATTATATTATATTATATTATATGTTTAAATTAAAATATTTTATATTATAAATCAATTTTATTATGTTATCTTCAACTAATATATTGTATTATTATATTAAAATATACTTTTATATGTATATTACGAAAAAAAAAAACATGCTAAAATATAAAAAAATCAAAGTTTGTATTATAAAGTATATTGTAATATATGTAAAATCAAATTGAATCAATTTATTTATATAATTTTGAAATATATTATTTTTATTATTAAGTATTATAATAATTTAAATTTAATAATTAATATAATTAATTAATATATATTTATTTATGTAATTTTTTTAAAAAAAATAAAAAGTCAAAAAAAATAATATATAAAATATACAATAAAAGTAAATGAATATATATTTATATAAATTAAATAATTTTTGTAACATAAGTATATTCTCAAAATAAATGGTAATATATTAATAATGTATTAATAATATATTAAATCAATTATATAGATTCAATTTAATTAATAAATTCAATTTAAAATATTGCTTAAAATATATTTTATATTATATTATAATATATGTAATATATTAATTAAATTATATTAGATATAATATGGAATAAATTATAATATACATATAATATATCTAAACTATTTAATAATATAATAATATTCTTTTCACTTTTTTATATATAAAAATTCCCAAGATTTTTTCTTTTTCATAAATATTAAAATTATATAATATATTATTATATATAAGATATTATAATGTAATATATAATCTATAATATATAATAGTATCATTGTAATAATTATCAACAATTATTTTTTGAACAATATATTATATAGGAAAATGAGTAAAAATCGTGAATTGTTCAATTATTAGGTAAAGAGTTTGTGTGTTGTATTCAAATTTACTTTTATAATATTTTTTTTCTTTCTAAAAAGTCATTAATTAATTGTTAATAATAATACTAATAATACTAATACTAATACTAATAATAATTATTATTATTATTATTATTATTATAATTACACTTATAATAATTAATAATAATCAAGTACTAATAATTAATAAATATTTTAATATTTTCAGTTTTTATCCATTTACTATATGATATATTACAATGTATTCATATTATATTAATTGTATTATTTAATAATTAAATTTGATTTTGTTTCAATTTATTTTAATATATCTAAAAAACTTTTTTATATATTATTAATTATTTATTATTAAAATAAAATCCTTTTTTTAAAATATTTATATTCTGTAATATATATTGTATAAATATATTCTAAAAGCTTTTTTCTTAGTATTTTTTTTTATTTACATTTTTATAATTTATTTATTCATTTATTTATTAATATTATTTAATTTATTCAGTTAGTTATATTTTATTCATTTATTTATATTTTTAATATTTATTATAATTTTTAATGATATTCATTATTACCATTAATTAATATAATATATATATATAAAACAGTTTTCTTTTTTATTCGTTTATATTCTATTTTATTGTATAATATTTATTATTATATTATACCTAACATAAATCATATATTATTTTTATTCTGAAAACTTTTTTTTTTTTTAATTTTTTTTTATTTTTTTTTTCTATTTCCAAAAAAAAAATATTTCTAAATATTTATTATTTATAATAAATAATAATAAATAATAATATTTTTATATTTTATTTTATTTTTTCTTCTTCATATTTTTTTTTAAATTAAAATATTCTTTTAATTGTTTAATTTATTTATATTCTCATATTAATTCAATTCAAAATTTCATTTTATTAAATATATAATGAATTGTTTTTAAAGAGAATAATAAAATTTGTAGATTTCGTTATATTTTTTTATGAAGAAAAAATAATTTAATACATTAATAGATATTTAAAGTTTTTATATAATAATAATAAATAATTTTTTAATATTTGTAATAATTATTTATTATTATTATTTTCTCAAATAATACCAATTTATTTTTACTTTTTTTTTTTGTTTTAACAAAGTAATTTTACTTTTTATTTAAATTTAAAAAAAAAGTAAATAAACAATAGAAAGAGAAAATAAACTTTTTTTTTTCATTTAATACACTTTATTTTGAAAATTATATATAGTATTTTAAATTAAAAATATTGTTAACAGGGAATCAAAATAATAAACAAAGAAAAGTAAATAAAACAAAAACAGTTAACATAAAAGGGAAATATTATAGTTTTTTGAGAAATATATTTATACCAAAACCAAAAAAGAACGAAAAAAAAATAACAAATAATAATAAAGTATATATTATTATATATTATTTAAATCGATAATAAATAATAATCAAAACAGTATTTAATACACTAATATAACATTTAATAATACATTAAAAAAATTGAGAAAATTTTTTTTATATAAAGAAATGAAAATAACACATTTCAATAATTTAATTTAAAATAATATAAGAGTTTTTTAAATAATAAATTAATCATAATTTGCTTATTTAAATAACTATGAAATTTTAATATTATTAATTGTTATTAAAGTAATAAAAGAAAAATTAGAAACAAAACAAAATATATACGAAATAAAAAAAAAAAACACAGCAGAAAAACAAAAATAAACAAAACAAAAAAAATATATATATAAAAAACCAAAATCAAAATAAAACGAAAAACAAAACAAAACAAAACAAAACAAAACAAAAAAAACATAATAAAACTTTGTAATAAAATCTAAAATAGGTAAATATTTGTATTTTAGTTAAAGATTATTTTTTGTAATGAAAAATATCTAAAAATTACATTTATTAATTATATTTATAATTATCTTTATTATTTATTTTATATATTATTACTATTTTGAAGAATATATCATATTTAAATACTATTTAATATAAAATATATCAACATTATCAAAATAATTTTTACATTAACTATTATAATAAATATTATCAATAATAAATAATATACATTTATTTACATTGATAATATAATTCAAAGATAAAAATAAAAAATTAAGAAAATAATACCCAAATAATAATATTATTAATAAAGCTTATTTTCTTGTCAAGAAAATAGTTTTATTTATCAATCCATTTATATTTTTTTTTAAGTTAAATTTTCCATATTGTTAATCACAGACCTTTATAACAACTTTCAATTTCCACATTATCATAGGGAAATGCCAGGAATTAGTGGCGAAAAGGAAAAAGTCTGCATTATAGGCAGTGGAAATTGGTAACTTTTTTTTAAAAGATAATTTAATATATATAACTTAATTATCATATATAATTAAATAATATATAAACTTATTTAATTCTTTAGAATATTTCTTAATATTAATAATGAATTTTTTTTTTTATTTTTTTTTATTTTTTTTTATTTTTTTTGTTTATTTTTTTTAGGGGTTCAGCTATTTCAAAAATTATTGGGAAAAATGTCTTACTACATCCTGAATTTAGTACTACGGTTAAGATGTGGGTTTATGAAGAGTATATTAATGGACGTAAATTAACTGAAATTATTAATACTTGTCATGAAAATGTTAAATATCTTCCAAATATTAAATTACCATCTAATGTAGTAGCTTGTCCAGATATTGTTGAATGTGTTGAAAATGCTACTATTTTAGTTTTTGTTATACCTCATCAAGTAAATATTGAATAGATTTAGATTTAATATTTTAAATCTAAATATAATAACATTAATAACAATATTAATAACAATATTATTATTTTTTTTATTTTATATTATATAGTTTGTAAAGTCTACATGTGAAAAAATAAGAGGAAAACTACGGGCTGATTGTAGAGCCATTTCATTAATTAAGGTATTTTTTTTTTTTTTTAAATTGAATCAATTTATTAATAAAGTCAAAATATATATAATTTTCAATTTATTATTTAATATTTTTAATTAATTTATAAATATATTTATTTATTTATTTATAAAGGGAATTGATATATCAAAAGGTGGATTACTTTTAATTTCTGAAGAAATTAGAAAATCTTTATCTATTGATGTTAGTGTATTAATGGGCGCTAATGTTGCTCGTGAAGTTGCTCTTGAACAATTTTGTGAAACAACTATTGGTTATAATGATCCTGTAAATGGTGAAATTTTCAAAAAATTATTTAATACAAACTATTTTAGAGTCAATGCTGTACAAGATGTTTCTGGTGTCGAATTATGTGGTGCCTTAAAGAATGTTGTAGCATTAGCTGCTGGTTTTGTTGATGGTTTAAAAATGGGTAGTAATACAAAAGCTGCTATTATAAGAATTGGTATAGCCGAAATGAAAAAGTTTTCACATATGTTTTATATTGGTATTAAGAATGAAACTTTCTTTGAGAGTTGTGGTGTAGCTGATGTAATTACTACTTGTTATGGTGGTCGTCATAGAAAATTAGCTGAAGCACATGCATTAACTGGAAAGGTAATTAATTATTATTATATATTAAAATATTTAAAATATATATATACATATATATAAATAAAGTTATATAAATTACATATATGAAATTTAATTTCAAAATTATTAACTGTTAATTTAACATTTTATTATTGTTATTATTATAATTATTTTTTTTTTACAATTATTATGACTTTTTGAATAATTAAATAATAGTCATTTGATGATTTAGAAAAAGAGATGTTAAATGGTCAAAAGTTACAAGGAACAATAACATCAAAAGAAATATATCAAATATTAACTCAACATGGTTGTACTGAAGAATTTCCTTTATTTACAACTGTATATCGTATATGCTATGAGAATTTATGTCCATCACATATAATTCATGATATATAATAGATTTTTTATTTTATTTTTTTTTTTATAAATTTTTTTAAATTTTAATTTTACCATTTATACTATATTTATTTTCATTATTAATTCTTTAAAGTGTGACAAAAAAAAAAAAAAAAAAAAAACTAAAAAAAAAAAAAAAAAAACATAAAAAAAAACATAAAAAAATATAACAAAACAAAATAAATAAAATAAAATAAAATAAAATAAAATAAAAACAAATATAAAACAATAAATAAAAATAATAATAAAATAAAAAACATATATATAATAATAAATAATATATAATATATAATAATAAAATATAAAAATAAATAAAAGCTAAATAAAAAACAAAAAAAAAAAAAAAAAAAGAAAAACTAAAAAAAAAAAAAAAAAAAACTAAAAAAACTAAGAAGAAAAAAAAATCAAAATCAAAATCAAGAAAAAAAAAAAAAAAAGACAAAAAGAAAGTAGTAACAGAAGTGAAAAAAATTCTTTTATATATATTACAATCATTTTAATTTTTTTTTTTTTTTTTTTTTTTATTTTATTTTTATATTTTTATTTTCATATTTTATTATATTAGTATTTTATATTAGTTTTTTATTATTATTATTATTATTATTTTTTTATTTTAAATTTTTATTTTTTTTTTTTTTTATTTAAAAAAAAAAAAAAAGATTGAAATAAGTTAAAAGCAAGAAATTATAGAAAGGAAAAAAAAAAAGAAAAAAGAAAAAAGAAAAAAGGAAAAAAGAAAATTACCAATTATTATCATTTTTTAAAAAGATATATATAAAAATTTCATTGTAATAAATGTTTTATAGCGCAGTAAACTTTTTTTTTCTTTCTTTTTTTCTTTTTTAATTATAGTTTAATAAAACACTACCAATTTATATTTATTAAAGATTATAGTTTTTTTTTTCTTCTTTTTTTATACTATTTAAAGAAAATAAGATAAATATAAATAATAAGTAGTTTTTTTTTTTTTCTCTATTCATTATTATTAATTTTTTTTATAATAATATAAAAAAAAGGCAATACTTTTTATAGAATCAATCAATTATATATATATATATATTATAAGAAGCTACTTTTTTTTTTTTTTTTTTTCATATATATATATATATATATTCGTTAAACTTTTTTTTTCTTATTAAAGTAAAAATAAAAAATAATATAAAAATAAAAAAAAAAAGAAAGAAATTACATAAAGAAATAGAAAAAAAAGAAAAGTAATTGTAATAAGTATATTAAGAATTATTTATAAATAATATAAAAATCAAATAATAAAATTTAATAATATATTACTAATTATTAAATATAAATTTTAAATAATATTTTTTTAATCTACAACAAAAAATTAATATTAACATTAAAGAGAATATATATATATATTATATAGATCATAGATTAAATAATACTTTTTTTTTTAATTTTTAATTTTAATTTTTATTTTTATATATTATATAAAACCAGAAGATAATAACAACAATAATATTAACAAACATTTCAATAATAAAATCAAGTTTTTTTTGTTGTTGTTTTTATTAAAATTAAAAAAAAAAAAAAAAAAAAAAAAACTTAACAATATTAATAAGATTTATAGAAATAATAATAATAATAATATTATTATTATTATAAATAATAATAATTAATAATTAATAATAATAATAATAATAAAAATTATAAATAATAATATATAATAATAATAATAATAATATAAATAATAATAATAATAATAATAATAATAATAATAATAATAAATACAAAATGAAAAAGAATATTAAAAACTAATACAAGTAAAATAAAACTAATATAAATAAAATAAAAGCTATTATTATTTATATATTAATGTGTTAAAATGAAGAATTTTGTTTTATTTTATTTAAAATATTTTTATTAATAGTTATTAAAAATATATTAATTAATATCTTAATTTATATAATATTTAAACAAAATAACCAAAAAGTTTAATATGTGTAAATTTTTTTTTTTATTTTATTATTTATAATTTTTTATAATTTATATTAATTGAAATATAATAATAATAATAATAATAATAATAATAATTAATAATAATACTAATAATTAATAATTAATAATAATAATAATAATAATAATAATAATAATAATAATAAATAATAATAATAATAATAATAATTTATTGATGTAATAAATAAATAAATAAATAAATAAATAAATAAATAAATAAATAAATAAATAAATAAATAAATAAATAAATAAATAAATAAATAAATAAATAAATAAATAAATAAATAAATAAATAAATAAATAAATAAATAAATAAATAAATAAATAAATAAATAAATAAATAAATAAATAAATAAATAAATAAATAAATAAATAAATAAATAAATAAATAAATAAATAAATAAATAAATAAATAAATAAATAAATAAATAAATAAATAATATTTACATTATTTACATCATTTAATCTGGGTAAATATTCTCTCTTGGGTATTTTAATAAAATGATGAATATTTTAATATTAAATCATTCAATATATCATTAATTATTATATAAATGTTTTATAGATTAATATATTAATATATTAATAATTATATTAATAATTATATAATATCATGTAATTAAATGTTTTTTTTTTATTTATTTTGTTAAGTTTTTTAATATAAAATTTTCCTCTATTCTATATTTTATATTTCTTTTTGAAACATAAATAACCCCCCAAAGTTTGAGAATTGAAACATATAAAGTAAATGGATAAATAAATAAATAATAAATAAATAATAAATAATAAATGAATATATAAATGAATAAATGAATAAATGAATAAATAAATATTAAATAAAAATATTAATATGAATAAAAATGAATAAATAAATAAATAAATAAATAAATAAATAAATAAATGAATAAATGAATAAATAAATAAATAAATAAATAAATAAATAAATAAATAAATAAATGAATATATATAAATAAATGAATATTAAATAAATAAATATTAAATAAATAGTAAATGAATATTAAATAAATAAATATTAAATGAATAAATATATAAATTAATAGATAAATGAATAATGAATAAATAAATGAATAAATATATAAATTAATAGATAAATGAATAATAAATAAATGAATAAATAAAAAATTAATATATAATAAATAGAAATAATAATTAAAAAATTGTATCATATATATAATAATATAATATTATATAATATATAATATTATATAACATATAATCAAAAAATTTATATAAATAAAAAAAGTATGTTACGGTAAAAAAATATGGCGGTAAAGCAATTAATATAAAATTATGTTTGTGTTTACGGTAAAAAAAATTAAAAAAGTATCTTTATAATTGTTTATTGTAAATATGTATTTTTATTCTTAAAATATTTTTTATTTCTAAAAAAATTTTTTTTTTACTTTTATTTTATTTTTTTAAAAATTTATACTTTTTTTTATTTTTTAAATTATTCTTTTTTTTTTTTTCTTTTTAATTCATTTTAAATATACTTTTAATTTTTACTTTTAGTTTTTTTTTATTTTTTAGATATTTTTAAATTTTTTTAAATCGAAACAGAAAATTTAAAATAAAATTATGATTTTTAACGGACTTACAATTTAGTGGATTAATTGAAAGAAAAAGAAAAGAGATGATAAATGGAATCTACATTTAAGGACATACTTTATTAGAATTACATTGACACTGTTCAAAATTATTAAAGAATATGTTAATGAACATTAATATTTTATAGAATTAAACGAAAAAAAGTTTGTCTCTTATATATTACTATTTTTAATATAACTTAAATTCTATCTTTTTTTTTTTTTTATATTATTTATATAGATAATAAACGTCAATTCTACTTTTTTAATTAAGAATTTATTAAAATATTGTTTTAAATTAATTATAATAAACATTTTATATAAAACAATATATTTTGTAAAACTTTTTTTTTTTTAATATTTATTAATTTTATTCGTAAAAGTAATACTATACTTTTTTTTTTTTTTTTTTTAGAAATAATTATATTTGTTTTATTTATTTATTTATTTATTTATTTATCGTTATTTAATATTAAACATGGAATATAAAAAGGAAGAATTCATTAAATTATATGAATATATTCAAAAAGAAAACGTTTATGAAATTATTACAAACGAAGAAAAATTACAAGATATAAAATTAAAATTCCCATCATGGAATGAAAAGGATATCTGTGTATGTTTATATTTGGTTGCAATTGATAATAAGGATTCAAATTCTATTAATGAACTTAATAAAAAATATTTAAATGGAAATACCGAGAATAATGGAAAAGAATATGGTATTTTAAATTTTATTTATAAAGAAAAATTTCTTGGCCAAAATAGATTAAATAAAATAATTTTTATGTTTTTGAAAGATAATGTTCAGTTTAATATTACTTCAGAATTGCTCATTTCAATTGTAGAAAATAATGATATAGAAACTTTAAAAAAAATTGTGGACAATTTTTTATATGATAAAAAGTTTATTTTATCGATGATAAATGAAGGTCAATCAAAAAATAATTATTCAGATATTCAATTGCAAGATACCCTTAATAAGGAAATAAATAAAATTGGGATAAATAAGTTAAATAAAGAACAAAAAGGCAAAGTTTTGAAATATGCGTTTAAAAATAAATATGAGGATTTTGTGAAAATATTAATAATTAATGATATAGTTGTAAAAGATGGAAAAAAATATTATTCACCTTCATTGAATTGCTCTTGTTATGAAAAGGAAGATAATGTTGAGGCAATAAAATTTTTATTGGAATATGCTAATAAAAATGATATTATTTTAGAGTTGAATGAAAAAAATAATGATGGTGATTATCCACTTTTATGGGCATGTTATAAAAATTATATTGAAATAGTTCAATTATTAATGGAACATGCCGATAAAAATAATATTATTTTGGAATTGAATGAAAAAAATATGGATGGTAATTATCCACTTTTATTGGCTTATTATAGAGGTTATATTGAAATCATTAAATTATTAATTGAATATGCCAATAAAAATAATATTAATTTGGAGTTGAATGCAAAAAATGATTACGGGTGGAGTCCACTTTTATTAGCTTGTTCTAAAAATGATAATGAAATGATTCAGTTATTAATGGACTATGCTAATAGTACTAATGGTAATAGTAATGATAATGATAATGATAATGATAATGATAATGATAATGATAATGATAATGATAATGATAATGATAATGATAATGATAATGATAATGATAATGATAATGATAATGATAATGATAATGATAATGATAATGATAATGATAATGATAATGATAATGATAATGATAATGATAATGATAATGGTAATGATGATAATAATAATATTATTTTAGAATTAAATGAAAAAAATAATGATAGACAATATCCAGTTTTATTAGCTTGTATTAAAAATAATACTAAAATAGTTCAATCATTAATGAAATATGGTGATCATCATAACATTATTTTAGAATTGAATGAAAAAAATAATGATGGATGGAATCCAATTTTATGGGCTTGTATTAAAAATAATATTGAAATATTTAAATTATTGATAGAATATGCCAATAAAAATAATATTATTTTGGAATTAAATGCAAAAAGTAATAATAGATGGAATCCATTATTATTAGGTTGTTATAAAAATAATACTGAAATAGTTCGATTATTAATAGAATATGCTGATAATAATAATATTATTTTAGAATTAAACGAAAAAGATAATAAAGGAAATTATCCTCTTTTATTATCATGTAGTAAAAATAATACTGAAATAGTTCGATTATTAGTAGAATATGCCAATAAGAATAATCTTATTTTGGAATTGAATACTAAAAATGTTGATGGATTATATCCACTTTTATGGGCATGTGATAATGATAATGTTGAAATCGTTCAATTATTAATAGAATATGCTAACAACAACAACAACAACAACAATAATAATGATAATAATATTATTTTAGAATTAAATGGAAAGGATCCTAAGAAAAATTATCCACTTTTAAGGGCTTGTAATGAAGGTAATATCGAAATAGTTCAATTATTAATGGAGTATGCTAATCATAAAAATATTATTTTGGAGATAAATGAAAAAAATGAAGATGGAGATGATCCATTTTTATTGAGTTTTGATAAAGAATACGCTGGTTTAATTCGATTATTAATGGAATATGCTGATAACAATAACATTATGTTAGAATTGAAAGAAAGAACTATTAATGATAATATTGATAGTAATGACAATAATAATGATAATACTCATGATAATGGTCATGATAATGGTAACGATAATGGTAATGATAACGATAATGTTAATGGTAACGATCATGGTAATGGTAACGATAATGATAATGGCAATGATGATAATAATGGTAATGATGATAATAATGGTAACGATAATGATAATAATAATGATAATGATAATGAAAATGGTAACGATAATGATAATGATAATGATAAATGGAATCCACTTTTATTTGTATGTAATAAAAATAATGCAGAAATAGTTCAATTATTAATAGACTATGCCAACAAAAATAATTTTGTATTGGAATTGAATAAAAATAACAAAGATGGATGGAATCCACTTTTATGGGCTTGTTATCAAAATAATGTAGAAATTGTTAAATTATTAATGGATTATGCTGATAAAAATAATATTATTTTGAAAGTAAATAAAAAAGGTAATAAAGGAAATTATCCATTTTTATTAGCTTGTGATAATAATATTGAAATATTTCAATTATTAGTAGAATATGCTAATAAAAAAAATATTATTTTGGAATTGAAAGCAAAAAATGATGATGAATGGAATCCACTTTTATGGGCTTGTTATCAAAATTATATTGAAATAATACAATTATTAATAAAATATGCAGATGAAAATAATATTATTTTAGAATTGAATGAAAAAGGTAATAAGAGAAATTATCCACTTTTATTATCTTGTTATAAGAATTCTATTGACATTGTTCAATTATTAATGGAATATGCCAATAAAAATAATTTTATATTGGAATTAAATGAAAAAAATGAGGATGGATGGAATCCACTTTTATGGGCTTGTTATAGAAATAATATTGAAATTGTACAATCATTAATGAAATATGCTAATGAAAATAATATTATTTTAGAATTGAATGAAAAAGATAACCATGGACAATATCCACTTTTAATGGCATGCGATAAAAGTAATATTGAAATATTTCAATTATTAATGGATTATGCAGATAAAAATAATATATTTTTAGAAATGAATGGAAAAAATAATCGTGGACA
>MCFG01000123.1:127500-132500 GCA_002104895.1 Anaeromyces robustus | reverse complement strand
GAAATAAATGTTTATATGGAAAATATTATATGGAGAAATTAAATTTTAACATAAAACTATTTTTTTATATATATATTCTTTTATTTTATCCAATTAAATCTCTTCATATTTATAATGTAAATAACAAATGATTCTTTATTTTTTAGTATTTAAAGTTTTGAAAATAGATTTTATTAGTTTTTTACTAATAATTATTTTAATAATTTTTACTATTATTATTATTATTATTATTATTTTTTTATATTCTATTATTAATTATAATTTTTTTCAGTTTCTAAAAGAGGCACACATTTTTTTTAATTTGAAAGTTTAATTATTTATTTTTAAAATTGTAGATTAATATAAATTATAATTTTTTATTGCATGATTTATATAATAAAAAATTATTTAATATATTTTCAAAAATAATATAAATAGCAAGGTTTTCTCTTTGCATTTTTTTTTTTTTTTTTTTTTAAATAATAAAACAATTGTAACATATAAATATATAAAAAGAAATTTACTTGTATATACTATAAATAAATAAATAAATAAATAATATTACAAAAGTAATAATAATAATAATAAAAAAAAAAAAAAACTAAAATAATAATACTAATATATTATCATTTTGTAAAATAAAACTATAAATAATTCTCTTATTATAAGGGTACAAAAGCACCATTTTTAATATTTATCTATATATATAAACAATATAATTTTTGTACAGCTTTCGAAATTTATTTTATTAAATTTTTCAAAAAAATTATATTGAATATATATATACAAAGCTTTAAACTGTAAAAATAATTAAAATAAAAACAAAACAAAACATAAAAAATAAATTATTTGTAAATATTTTTTTAAATTATTTTATATATATATAAAATAATATAATTTGTAAATTCTATAAAAAAAACAATATATTTAAAACTAAAAAACAAAAAAAAAAAAAAAAAAACAAACAAACAAACAAAAAAATAAATTGTAATATAATAAATAAATTAATACAAATTTAATCAAGTAAATTTCTTGTTAAAATATTATAAAAATTTTCAATTTAATTTAATTTAATTTAATTTAATTTAGTTTTTTTTTATTAATATAATAATAAAAAAAAAAGATGCGTTCCATTTCTGTTTTATTCTTACTTTCTAACATTTTATTATGTTCTACTTATCCAAGTTATTTGTATAAGAGAGATGGAAATAATGAAAGTGAAATTGAACCTCTTAGTAATGAAGTTGAAGTTGAACCTTTAACTGAAACTGTTTATGATACAGTTCTTGAAGAAGTAACTGAAACCGTTACTTTTGAAAGTTCAACAATTCCAACATATACTGAAGTTTTTAATAATACTTCTATTATTGAAAATGAAACTGATGCCGTTGAAGGTAATGATGAAGTTCCAGATATAACTCTTCCAGCTGAAAATGATGAAGATGAATTAGATAATTCTTTAAATGAAGATGATGAGGTTACTACTGTATCTTGCATTGATGAAGATGAAGATATTCCAACTGAATTATTAGAAAAGGAAAAAGATACTGATGCCATTGATGAAGCTGATGAAGCTGATTCTAATGATAATACTGATACTGCTGATGATAATAGTACTGAAAAAGTTATTGATGATGAAGTAACTGATGATGCTGAAGGTGATGATGAAGCTAATAGTACTGATGATATTGTTAATGATGATACTCCAGAAGAAAGTGATGATGAAAATGATAGTAGTATTAATACTGAAATTCCAGAAGCAAGTGATGAAGATGTTGAAAATGGTACTGATGGTGAATCCCCAATCGAAAATGATGAAATTAATGATGATGATGCTACAGCTGCTGCTGAAACTTTAATTGATGATGCTGAATTAAGTGAAGTAGAAAAACAAGAAATTAAGGAAAGTATTAAGGAACTTGAAAGTGAACTTGCTATTGCTAATAGTGAAGAAGAAGAAGAAGAAGTAGAAAAAGAAATTGATGAACTTCAAACTCAACTTGGTGAAGAAGATGAAGAAGAAGAAGAAAAGGGAAGAAAAATGATTGATACTTTTGAAGGAGCTGGTCTTATTCATACACCAGAAGAAAAGGAAAAACTTGAAAAAGAAGCAGAAGAAGAAGAAGAAGAACTTGAACAAAAACTTGAAAAGGAAATTGATGAACTTGAATCTGAAATTGCTGAAGAAGAAAAAGAAGAAGAAAAAGAAAATGAAGATGAGAATGCTAATGTTAGTAGTGAAAATGAAAATGAAGATGTTAATGATGCTGAAGGTGAAATAAAGGATGAAAGTGAAACTAATGCTATTGATGATGATACTGAAAATTCTGAACCAGAATCTACTGAAAATAATGATACTGTTGATAATTCTAATGTTGATGAAGTTGAAGATGAAAATTCAGAACAAGAACAAGCTCAAGAACAAGCTCAAGAACAAGAACCAACTGATGAAGATGAAGGTTTAGGATCTGATATTTCAAATGATAATTCTGAAACTAATGCTGTTGATGAAGAAAATCTTGAAAATGATGAAGAAAACCTTGAAAATGATGAAGATTCTGTTGATGATGATGCTTCTGGTATGAATGATACTGAAAAGGGTGATGATTCTGAACCAGAACAAGAACCAGAACAAGAACCAGAACAGAATGATACTTCAGGTTCTGATGAACAAAATGAACAAAATGAACCAGAAGAAGGTGAAGGTAATGATGATAATGAAAATGTAATTAATGATTCTACTAATAATGAAAATGAATCTGAAAAAGAAGAAGAAGGTAATGGTGATGATGATAGTGAAATTAAGGATTCTACTAATAATGAAAATGAATCTGAAGAAGAAGAAGGAGAAGGAGAAGGAGAAGAAACATATGATAATAGTATTGAAAGTGAAGAAGATGGTGAAGAAGAAATTAAAAAAGTTAGTGATGAAATGATTAATGAAATTAAAGAAAGTGTTGGGGAAGTATTCGAAAAGTACTTAAATGAATTCAAAACTGTTAAGGATAAGTCTTATAAGAAAGCTAAAATGAATATAAAGAATATTAAAAATGAAGTTGCTGGTTTCTTTGAAGAACTTTTAAAAGATAATCTTGGAGACCATAAATTATATTAATTTTAATTTATTTTTTTTTTTTTTTTTGTAAAAGTTTATTAATTTAATATAAATTTTTAAATTATTGAACGTAAAAATGTATATATATTATATAACATATATATTATATATAGTAATAAATAATCAAAAACAAAATATAAAAGAAATAAAAAAATTTTTTTAAAAAAAAGAATAAGAAAAAAATAATATAAAATAAATATATATATTGTTTGTAAATAGGCATTATTTTTTCTTATAATATATATTCTTTTTTTAATTTTTAAAAAATGTAAATATTTTTTTTTTTTAAAAAAATAAAAAAACAAAAAAACAAAAAAAAATAGAAAGATAAAAAGAAAAAATAAAAATAAAGATAAAAATAAAAAAAAAACATATTACATGTTACATTTAAACCCATTTATATTACGAATAATCATAGTTTTTAATATTATATAAAATATATAATAAAATATTATTAAATAATTTATTACTTTTATTTAGTTATTTATTTAATTATGCGCCTCATGGCGAAATGCAACATTGCAACACTCCCAATTGTTATATATATATAATAATAATAATAATTATTAAATTAAACATTTAATGAATAAAAAGTTAAAAAATTAGTAAAGCATGATTTAATACATTAATTAAAGCCTTATACATTTAATTTAACCATAATTACAAAACATCAAATATATATAAAATAAAATTTTTAATTTAGAATTTATAAATTTAATAAAAATTATTTTAAATGTATATCTATACATTTAAATATATATATATTTTTTAATTGAAAGTGAATTTCGTTTATCATTATAAAATATTATAACCAAAAAAAAAAAAAAATATATATATATATATATATAAAATAATAAAAATAATAATATGAAACTTCCAATAAAGCAAAAACAAATACTTGAAGGTCATTATGGACCTGTTAATATAGCATATTTTAATAATGATGGTCAATATGTTTTAAGTGGAGGACAAGATAAATCAGTAAAATTATGGAGTGTATTAAAAGATAGTCAAGGTGAACAAGGTGTGTGTTTGAAAACTTATAATGGTCATGGAAGAGAAATTTATGATATAGCAATGTAAGAATAATGTTCTTTTTTTTATGAAGAATTTTTTTAAAAAAGTTATTAAATGGAAATGAAAAAAAAAAAAAAAAAAAAAGAAAAGAAAAGAAATGAAAAAGCAAAAAATAAGTGTAGTATAATATATATAAATAGATTAAATGAATGAGAAATTTCTTTTGAAAGTATTATGAAATTTGACATTAAATATTATAATTCAACAAAATAAATGTGAATTTATTAATAAACAAATTTATAAAATATAAGATGATTTACACTTCAAGAAATGTAGTTATAATTGATGAATTTTATATAATGAAAATATATAATTTCATTTCCTTTAAGGTTGACACTAATTAAAGAATTAATAAAAGTTTTTCATTTAAAGATTTTGATAAAAATAATATCCAATATACTTTATTATCCCTTATTAATATATTATTTCAAAAAAGAACAATAAAATTTTTAAAAATTTTAATTTCATAGAAAAAATTTATATTATATATATATTAAATAATTCATTCAACAAATGTAATATTTAATAACTATTTAAATTTTTTATTTTATTTTTATTTTTTATTTTTTTTTATATATATTTACGTAATAATAATAAACAAAATCAAATTTAAAAAGAACAAATGATAATTCGAAATTTGCAACATGTGGAGGTGATAAAGCTATTTTTTATTGGGATGTAATGACAGGTAGAACTCTTCGAAGATTTCAAGGACATTATCAAGTAAAGACTATATATATTTTATAAATATTTATTCTTATTTAATTTTAATTTTATATATCTTTGTAAAACATATTTATTCAATTATATATATGTATATAATTATATA